>JADRCH010000132.1:3119815-3148904 GCA_019843965.1 Rhynchomys soricoides | reverse complement strand
CTCTCTCTCTCTCTCTCTCTCTCTCTCTCTCTCTCTCTCTCTCTCTCAGATTAGCAGTATTTCTGTGCCCTTGGCCACTGAAGGCAGTGCATTGTTTTTCCAAAGGTTATGTGGAGGTTACTGTAAAATGAAATAAAAAACATTATTTATTTTATTTCAGACGGTGAGTAAGCTAAGAATCCATCCAGTCCTAATACAGACATGTCCAACATAAGCTGTTGTTCTCCATAAGCAACCAAACTCTGCAACACGCACACCCTCCCCCTGAAACAAACACACCCAGCGTTAGCCAAAATCTAGGCTGCCTGTAAATCTTGAAGTGCTTTCTTCTGTGGAGAAGAATGAGCCTCCCAGGATGCTTTTCTGCAGCCGAACATTTTCTTTTGCTTTTCTTCTCTGCTAAATTTTGCCTCTTTCATAGAAGCCAATGAGACAAAGAACGTTAGCCACAGAGTTACTTTGAGCTCCCCGGTAACAGCTGGTTAAAATGGAGAAAGGATCAAATGCGCAGTAAACTTGCATTTGTAGAGAGGCGTTTGCTTTTAGTTCAGTTTAACATATCTTATTTCCAATGATGCCCAAGAAGCACATGTGTTTGTGGGTGCGCCACAGCTAATTACTTGGCTGTGTCTGTTAATAACCAGAGTAGGACATAGATTTGAGGGGTACATAGGAGGCAAAACAGAGAGAGGTGCTGCTGTGTACATTCCACGATCTGTATGATCCAGCTGCTGGAACGGATGCGTTTCTTTCCAGCTTTGTTCCTTCAGAGGTGTTGAAAGTCTCAGCTAGTGCTGACTAATTGATATTTGCAGTCACTGTGATAGGCTCCTAGGTCAGAAACGCATGTGGATATGTGTGTTGATGCAAATACCAAGAACACACAGGCTCACTTACACAGGCAGGTGGTCCTCGTACCAACAGAAGTGTAGTGGAGGTTATGGGGCATAAAACAGGAAAGAGAGAAAGAGAGAGAGAGAGAGAGAGAGAGAGAGAGAGAGAGAGAGATGCACCCTGCAAATAGTTTCAAAATGCATCTGCAAATGCAGAAAGCTTCAGAACTATCCAACAATGCAAGACACCCGTTTTTTTCCTTCTCTGTGGGATGTCTCCAGACTATTCGCAAAATAATAATAATAATGATAATAACATGGACAAGGTGAGAGCCCTGCATCTTAGCTCAGAATTCATCTGGTTTCCTTTCCCTGTCTGCCTTGAATTTCTCAGTTCATTGTCCATGCATCAGATGGCAGCCACCCTTGCTCTTGAATGCCAGTGTCACAGCAGGCATGGAAAGGGGGCTGAGGGACTGCATTGTCAGAGCCAGGGTTTGTCTATTGTCTTCTTCGCTTTCACTGCTTTTCTTTTTCTATTTCTTTTCCTGAGGCTTTCCTGTCCTAGTGGCCTCTGTCCAGGAGGAGGGAGAAAATTACAGGGGTTCATAGAACAGAGGAATGTAATGTTTTCATTGTACGCTGTTTTAATAAACAGCTCAGCAGTGCAATCCACAGAATTAGAAAACGGAGTAAGACTGGAGATGGAGGGGGAATGCTGTAGAGACCCACCTCAGCCTCCCTGCCCGAGGCTGTTCCTTCTGTCACAATCCCTGTTGCGTGTTGTTTCTTTTTAGTCTTTAAAATCGTGAGAAAAAGACCTCCTCACCTGTCACACTTCTGCTTGCTTATTTATCGGTTCCGTGCAAACCTATGTGGGGATTTTAGGGAAGGTCAGAACTCCTATGTATGTTCTGTTCTGAAGTCAGTTCAGCCTGAGCCTGTCTGTGTTTGTGTTTTTAGATCATCTATGTTTGCATGTGGAATTTCTGTGTTAACTTAATGAGCTATGTCACACACACACACACACACACACACACACACACACTGACCATTGTTTATGTAGGTATCTGTCTTGATTTTCTATTGCTTTGTGCCTTAACCTTAGTTGCTGTTTTGGGTAGTATTTATTTGTGAGTGATTTCCATCTGTGAACAGGTCAAATCCTGATAGCTCCTAAAGTTATCAACGGTTACAGAGCCATACCCCCAAATGGAATTCCTAGGAAGTCACTTCAAATGTGTATTTGACAGAACATGAGGGTTGGGCTTTTTGCAGCTTATATCTCTACAAATAAAACCAAGTCACAATGATTTTGTGACTAACTTTGTACGAAAATAATTTAGCTACCGAGCACTTTCGTGCATTTTACAAACTTAAGTTTTAGCTTAGAAAAAAAAAAAATCACTTGTCTCCAAGTGGCTAGTTCCATCTAAGTGTGTGTGTGTGTGTGTGTGTGTGTGTGTGTGTGTGTGTGTATTCTAAGTTCTTCTCCTTTTTCTCCCTTTCTGGCTATTTTTCCTCTACTCTGGTTGGAGTCTAAAACTCTTTACTATTTTCAGAATTTGCTAAATATTCAGCATTTCTGTTCTAAAATGATTTTAAGCCAAAGGCGACTGTATCTACATGCAGACATCACACTTTATTCAGAAACCATTCGACTAATATCACATGATGTGGGTGGGTGGTTGCTGGTTAATACAAACTCGTTTCTTCCTTTCCCAAGTAATGATAACAGTCCATTTGTTAATGTGAGTGTGTAAAATTCTTTGGGGTTCCCTAGGAAATCACCTAGGTCTCAAGCCTGAGACCTTGTATATGTGAACATCTGGTGTGGTGAACGGCATGTCCACCCTTTCTCTTTCTCCTCTCAGTGGCGGTATGAAAGGATCTCAGACTGAGCCACCTTGTCTTTCCTTTGTAACGAGACAGTTTGAAATGTCTATAAGAAACCAAACTTCTTGAAGAAATGCAGGGCAGGCTGCAGTGTGTATGAAGGGCTGAGTTTAATTGTGACCATCCCGATTGGCCACTGTGTAATTCCCAGTGTGTGTCTGCAGCCTGGGTAATCCTTGCAGCAGCTTTTGACCAGGCATTGTGAGCAAGGACAATCTATCTGTGATATGGTAGTTTCAGATATCGAAAAAAAGTTTACTTGGCTTTAAAACAAAATATTGCTGTTGCTAGAGATAAAACCCAAGGCCTTGAACATGCTAGGGAACAACCGTTGCTGAACTACATATATATGTGAATTATTGAGTAATCATTTGGGACAGATTCAAAATCAAAATTAAGCAAGTGAGTTTTGGGAATGGGGAGATCAGAAATCAGTCTCTTTGGCTTCTTCAAAGCACTTTGTCCAGAGAAAAATGGAGCAAGGGTCCTACTTTTTTGGTCAGCTGTACTTTGGTAAAATCTGAGATGGGCAACATGTAAGTTTGAGCTGTCCCTCTCCACTTTAAAAATGCCAGAAAAGCCACAGAGGTGGTCCCTGGGTCTATACTAGTGAAGCTGTGGAAAGTTCTGTTTGTTCGTTATCAAGCCGTGGAGTTATCCATGGGGCTGGAAGGTGTTCTTCTGCACACGGGGACCCTCCTGTGCCCTCCAGCCTCGAGATGTTTAACTTCAGAGACAACTAGAAAGGAATCACCAAGTTTGAGGCAAAGGCTGATCCCCAAAGGTGTTAAAGGTGTAGATCCAAGTTTAAGTGTTGATCAACATATGTCCTATAATCTCTGTAGTTGTTTCAGTAGACATAAGACTTCTGTGGTGGTTTTATTTTTTGAGACAGGATCTCAACACTGTAGTCCAAGCTCCCTTTTCACACACAACAATCCTGCCTCAGCCTCTCAAATGCTGGGATTACAGTGCATGCTGCCAACTCTGGCTGCCACAAAACTTTGAAAACATGTAGACCTCTCACTTGGACAATTCTTTTTCATTTCTCTCTGTGTGTTTTATGCACATGTATGCATGTTCAAATGCATATAGGGACATGTGATATGTGTGTGCATATGCATGTGCATGCAGGTGGACATCAGGATTCATCCTCTGTTGCTCTTCACCTCAGCCATGGACGCAGGTCTCTCAGGGAAACCTACAGTGGACAGATGTGACTAGTGTCTCTAGACAGCTTTCTGGGGGGATTCCCCTGTCTCTGCCCCTTCCACCTGGCATGATGAAGGTGGTTCTGTGGATCCAAACTCTGGTGCACACAAGTTCTCAGCATGCACTTTAACTAGTCCCTCATCTCTCCAACCCAGGGGCATTTCTTAACTGCAGGTTTATTCTACTTCTTGTACTTTTATGTGTCGAAACATCATTTGGTCAAAATATTAACTCAGGTTTTTTGTCTCTTGAAACCTAAAATTATAAATATCTATATAATTTTTATTATCATAACCTTAAATTAAGTGTGGATGTATGTGTCTGCACATGAGTGCATGTGCCCACAGAGGCCAGGTTAGATAGAACCTCTTGAACTGGAGTTATGTATGAATGGTTGTAAGCCACCAGATGTGGGTACTAGGAACCAAACTGAAGTTCTCTTCAAGAGCAGCCAGTACTACTAACCACTGAGCCGTCTCTGTAGCTACAATCATTTTTTTTTTTTTTTTAAAGAAAGGATAAAACAGTGCTTTCTGACCTTGTGGGGGCTATATCCTATCCAGGACCAGACAATAGATCACAATCATATGCACACAGAAGATAGAATGTGGCTCTTTATTACTCCTTACCCACAACGCCCTGGTACTGGCATAAAGAACCTGCTAAAATGGCAAAGCACAGCCATGACTAATAAACTAATTTCCAGTTTCATGACTAATTGAAAACATTTTCTCTTTTCAAAACTATGTGTCAATTATTGAGATTGTCCAGTTCTGAGGCAATAGCATCTTTGGATTTATCTTATATTAGTGCTTATAAGATCTCCTTTTTCTTTCTCCTTTAAGGGAGACACAGGTAGCTTATCCCTTTGAACATACAGCATGCCCTCCACTATCAATGGATTGGAAGCCTCTGCAGATCCAAGTTCACATAACTTCACTTGTGATGTGGAGACCTTAGTTGTCAGAGAAGTATGAAACATTTGCTCAAAGAATTGCTGTCAGGGCCAACTATAAGGGCTCGCTGTCCCTGTGACTTGTGGGGACATAAATAGAAAAACTCTGGTGATTTGTCAGCTCAACAGAGGGGTGGCATTTGGAGGTGATGTTCTGTGTTCAAGAAGTTGAGTTTAAAGACAAGCAAATGTGAGAAACAAGGATGCTGTCTAGAGATGGTGCTTTGGCAATGGCTTGTTTTTCATCCCCAACTGCTTCAGGATGGAGTCTAGGGGTGCACATGAATCCCTGTGTACAGACTGCCTAGGCATCCTGTAGACCTGTGAGGCTTCTTTGAACATAATTGTACTATCTTGACAGTTGTCTTGTTACATAGATTATAAAGTTCTCTAGCATGTAAGAGACAAAGTATGCTAATACATGGAATACATGCACATATATGATGCTTACACATTCAGTATAAAATATTTACAAGAAATAATTTATTAGCTTATTTGGGGTTTGAGAGTATGCATGCTCCAGCACACATGTAGAAGTCAGATTACAACTCACAGGAGCTGGCTTTCTCCCTCCACCATGTTGATTCCCGGGATCAGGCTTGGTAGCAGGTGCTCTTACCCATTGAGCCATCTTACCAGCCTTTGTACATACTTGTATGTAAGAGAAACAGTGAAGATTTGGGGGGGGATTCTTCCTCTAGCTACTTCTCTGGGTACAGATTTAGAAATGAGGTGGAAAGCCACCCCAGAGCTGTCGGAAGGAGGTTTGTAGGAGGGTAATAAGGGGCATCCTCAAAGGAACACTCAGTCCCTCACAGTGTTAGCAACATCGCAGGGTCTTTCCCCCTCTGCCCTTGGGAACCTCTCGTCCCATTTACCTCAGCCTCTGACAAGAAAAGTCTGAAATGGTACCCAACAGAAACGCCAGCATCACTGGCCAGTGAAGCCAGGTTGTTTAAGCATAAGCTAAGAAATTACAGATATGGAAATAGTGTTTGTTGAAACGCTTGCCAGGGGGATTGCTGCAAGGTACTGGGAGATGTGTTGTTGAGATATTTGAGACAAAGATTGAGGGAAGACCTCGGGAAGCGGACTTGGGCATGCGTCTGTCTAGAAAGAGTGGATTTTGTTCATTGCAACAAGGGGAATGGCAGTGAGAGTGGTTTTCCTTCCTTGCAAGCAATAATATGCATATATATTTTGATGGATTTGTACATAGAACATTGTGGAGAGCTTTTTGGGACTGCTTGGCGGGAGTTTGGCATTGGGTCAGGATGGGAAGGTGGGCTTCAGGTGGGAATCTGACATTGGGCCATGACATGGAAGTGAGTTCAGGCAGGAATCTAATCTTGGGCTGGTGCAGGGAATTAGGCTTCAGGCATGCATATGACTTTGGGCTGGGACAGGGAGGTGGGCTCAGGTGTTTGGGTCATCTTGATGGGTCTTTGGAGACACAGAAGTAATCATGAGACTTTGTTTGCTGCCTTGCTTGTTCTTTGACTGTGTTTGTTGTGCTGTTTGCCCTTATTGCTTGCATGTGATTGAGGTGGTTTGGAAGCGGATTGGGAGGGGATTGGGAGGGCCTTCAGTCTCAGAATTGACTGAGGCCATTCTTCAAAAAAAAAAAAAAGAAAGAAAGAAAAAAGAAATTACAGATAAGTATATTCTATTCAGTTTGTTGAAGGAAATCCATTATTACCGTGCAAAGTCATTTGGCAATGATAATCTAATTCATCGGCACATTGTATTTTCTCTGGTATACATAAAGGGAAACTAGGGGTTCAGTGGAGTTTTGGCTTACCCACAATCAAGTCACATGCGGTGACTTGCTGGGGAGATGGAACCTTATCTAAAACAGTGGCACACACCTGGAATCCCAGCACTGGGAGGTAAGAGGCAAGAACACATTCGGGCTTGTTGCCCAGCTAATCTAGCCAAATCCGGGTGTTCAGTGAGAAACTGTGTCTCAAAAGGAAAAAGAAAGATGGAGAGTTGCTAGCAGTGGTCAGTGTCTGGAACTGGTATCATGAGGTTGCTAGTCTCTTACTCAAAGAATTGCAATAAAGGTACACACAGGTTGCAAAATAGCAAGGGAACATTATTGAAGAGCAAAGTGATCATATAGGTCAGAATACTCTGTTGAGACTGACAGCAGTGTACCTGATGGGGAGAATGCCCAAGGGCCTCTGCTGTTGTTGGGGCTTCTTTTTATGGAGCTCAAAGGATATGGCAGTTTGTTGTTCAGGGACACAGTGTGAGTGGTTATCTGTTTTGATTGACATGTTTGGATTATGTACATTTTTGCTTATTGTGTATACCCCTTCTCACAATGCATCTGACTTTAATCATATGCATGCTCAATCATGCATAGGCATAAGGTGACAAATAGGGAACTTTGTCAAAAAAGTTTAGTCAGAGAGTAGAATTTACCTTATTACATCTACCCCCAAAATAGTTTAAACCAGATTGGCTTGAACTCACTGCTCCTAATCTGAGATATAACTCAGAATGTTTGAATAGAAAATATCCATACCTGATGGTTGTTAAGGGAAATAGAAACTTATTTCATCGTTTCAGGAGAGTATCTCTGCAGGTCAATGCAAGTGGAGGCTCTAGGCTGTGGGGTAAATTATTAAAAGAAGGGTGTACATGCATAGTACATACTGGTCAGGGTCCTAGATTATCAAATACATCATTAGAGGAAGGGTGTGTTGTGTATGCCAAACCAAGTAGAGACCCATGTTGCTAAGCTGTTCCATGCCCTTGCCTACCTCAAAGTGATTAAAGATACCTAATGCCACCCTGAAGCCCCCCCCCAGAGCACTCCTACCCCACGTACATACAGAAGCGTGTGTACACACATGCTAATAAAAAGTGCTGTACTGAGTCATGACTTGAGACTAAGCCCATACCTGCGAAGAGCTTCTTGACTCAGTGTGCATTATTTCCCAAAGTCCATTTGTTTCTGTAGGCTGGTTACTGTGATCAAAGACCCAAATTGCTCTTAAGAAACTCGTGCTCAGCTGAGGTGGGCTTAGAAAGGAGAAATAAGTTCCAGCTCTAGCATTCTGCTGCACAGCAGGGAAACAATGGACCACAGAATGGGCTGAAGTTCTCAAAACAATGAGAAGGAAGCAATTGAGAGCGTTCACTGAAAAGGAAAGATAAATACTTAAGGGGAGAGTTATGCCCTAATTCACACACTTACAATATATAATATATTAACATAGCACATGAGACCCTATGAAAATATACAATTTTGTGCATCAATTAAGGAAAATACATAAATTTAAATTCACATTTTAAAATGTGAAAAACAATCGATCTGCCTTGCTAGTTTCCTAGCACATTGTCAACCTTTGTGTGCTTCACACACATTAACTAGTTCTTAAGACTTCTTTTTCTCTCGTGTGAAACTGATAACACAGGACAGAAGGACATCAGGGTGAGCCACACAGGAAACAGTGGGACCTCTCAGTATGATTTCTCTCCAGTACTGCTGTCCTGAGATACATCCTGTCCTTTCCTTGTGAGTAATTTTGGATTTTTCTACTTTTCTACTAGTGACCTTTTGTTACAAAGATCAACTACTGCAATCACTCAAAACTGTATCAATCTTTTGTCCACCTAGTATCAGCTTTTATAAAAATAGTATGATCAGGACATGATACTTTGCCCTTTTCATATTAGCACTTGGGAGACTGAGGCAGGAAGATTGCTGGGAGTGAATACAAGGCTAGACTGGGCAAGAATAAAACCTTGCCTCAGTAAAAATAAACAAATACCTTCCCCAAGAACAAATCCAATACAGACTATTGTCTTACATTTTTTATTTAATTTCTTTCTTTCAAGAGCCTTAAAATGACTGTACTGTAGCTAACCACACAAGCAAAGTCACTGATAAAAGGAAAAAAAGTGGCTTGGGTACAGAACTGTAGCACAATCAATACTCTTGGGATCGTTACATAAACTACAATTGTGAGGTGAATTTCACCTATGTCCCTTGACTTTTACCTTAAATAAAAAGTGTAGATCTTTATTTTCTGACTCCAGTATTTTCCTACTACAGGGTCTTGGAAAAGCTCCCTGGTTTGTTCCTGTCTCTGTTATCATGCATTATGATGGCAGCCAGACCTCTGCCTCTTCTCTTAGTTTTGTTTCACTCAAGCTGACTCAATTTCCTAACATCTAGAAAACTTACTTCCTTGGCTGCTCATCAGCTAACTTAACATATTGGATGGTGACGTCAAGGATGGAGGTATATGAAGTCATGTAAGGAAGCTTGTGCTGTCTCACTCAAATAATGTATAAAAAGAGAACTTAAAAAAAAAACCCACAGGTAATTATTATTGTTCAGAATAAAATACCACAAAATATATTGATAACTTTTATTTTAGTGTTCATGGGCTCTTGAGATATTTTTGGATAAATCCTGAAATTTAAAAATCTCCTAAGTGAACTAGGCTTCCCCCTTGCAGATTGTGGCGGGTTGAGGCTAGCGTGTGGAAAGAGAAGTGATTTACCCAGGAAAGGGGGCTTGAGCAAATGGGTATTCTCTTGAGCAAATGGGCCCTGGAACTGGCGTATGGGTTGCAGGATGCTCTGGGGAAGGGTAGAAGGTGAAGAAGAGACTCAAGTAAAGATAAACATTTGCACAGTAGATAAATCAATCCTGTATTTTCTAACAGATTGTAACTATGAATGCATGGGAAGGTGGTCTACACTTTATGATAGATAAAGCAGACCTATGTTTTCTTTTCTTTTTTATTGACTATTGATCATTTATTTATATTTCATATGTTGTCCCCCTTCCTGGTCTCTCCTCCGCAAACCCTGCATCCCATTCCCCCTCTCCTTTGCTGGTGCACCTCCACCCCCCCACTCCTGACTATCCACTCTACCATCCCCTACGCTGGGGCATCAAGCCTCCACAGGACCAAGGGCCAGTCCTGTGTTTTCTAACGGATTGGAACTGTGAATGCATGGAATGGTGGTGCACCTCTTCGCTTTGACTTTTTTCTCAGTTTTATTCTATGCACTTTTAAGACTTAAAAAAAAATTACTAGACAAAGTTACTATGATGCATGTCAATCTGGTGTCTGTATCTGGGTAACTACTTTAAAAAAACCACGGATCCAGGTCCATAATCTGAGAACTGCAAAAGCAATGGAACCACCTTTCTTAGTGACTTGATTGAACCTGCTGAAATCCCAGGATGTACAGCAGACAGGGAAATAGCCATTGTGAGACTGGTTTCTTCTTTTC
Source organism: Rhynchomys soricoides (assembly GCA_019843965.1). Classification (NCBI taxonomy): domain Eukaryota; kingdom Metazoa; phylum Chordata; class Mammalia; order Rodentia; family Muridae; genus Rhynchomys; species Rhynchomys soricoides. The sequence goes on along the minus strand of JADRCH010000132.1, from coordinate 3,138,743 downwards.
CAGACAACACATCTACAAGAGACTTTATCTTCTACTAAGCAGGCATAGGCTTATTCAGCCAATAAAAATTTGTTAATTGGTACTTGTTTGTTGAAGACTTGTTCTCAGTGCAGGGATGGAGAAGAAAATGCCGAAAATGTGAGAATAATAAAAAAATGCTATATATATATATCTTGTATATAGAATATAATATCTATTACTATATGTAATATATTATCTATTATATCAAATAAATATAATACAATAAAATATAAACTATATTATATAAGGTATATAATAAAAGGTGCTCAAGAAGTCTGTCATTTGTAAAGAGATGATGATGAATTCAGTCCAGTTGTCACAGTAGCAACCTGTAGACACTTCACAAGGGTAGGAAGGGTATCTGGAGGTGACAATCTAATCTGAATCTTATATTCACTAACATTATGCTCGTGAATGGTACTCAAAGGAGTAAAAAGCATGTGTCTATATTTGAAGATATTGTGGTCTAGTTTAGAAGACATGCAGGACCTTAAACATACCACATACAGGGGTAGAATAGACAATAGAGCATGATAGGGACATGGAAACTTATCCAGGAGTCTGAGGGATAAATCTTTATACCTTTGAGAGTCCAGTAAGTAGAACCAAGCCATTTGGTATTGGTGCTAAATGGAAGGAGAACCTGGCAAACAGAGAGGTGTTGGGACTCAGAGAAAGCAGAGACAGATGAGGAGTTAGTAAGGCTTCAAGGGAGAGGCAGCATTGGCTGTAAGAACTGAAGGTTAAGTAGACTCTCCCTAGGCAAGGGGAGAGGGAGATGAAAACAGGAAGGGAGTCTGAGAGGACACAACGGCAAGAGGCGAAGCATGGGCTTGTGAAAAGTGTGTAGTGTGTTTAACAGAAGGGGAAGTCTTTCGGTTTGGCAGTAGGAAATGGAGGCTTTGGAAAGTGGCCTGGGCAGGAGAGCAGGGAAGGGCTGGAGGGGAGAAAGATTAAGAAGCAGTATTCATTAAGGGTGGGCCACATCTCAAAACAAAATTCAAAGTGTGTACAAATATCCAAAGCTGTTTTCGTCTTCTGGCTTTTGTCTTCTCCACCCAAGCATCCGATATGATGAGTAAGGAAGCAGGGATCTCTGGGAAAAGCTTGCTAAGACTTCATCATTCCAAATCTGATGTTACAGTAACGTCATCAGGGATGCTTAAGTTAGGTGTGATGATGGTGGTAAGGAAAGATGGAGCTGAGAGATGGGCAGGAGTCAGCAAGCAGGATGGGCTGGAGAATGCTGTTGTGGAGGGGGAACATTATAAATACTTAAATATCCAGTTGAGGTGACCAAGATGAATCCAAGAAAAGAATCAAGACATCTGCATAAAATCCTGGGCTCTTTTGGATAAATTGTCTTGGATGGTAGGTAGGCTGTAGTATAGAACGTCGGAGCTTTGAAGCATCTAAAAGCACAGATGGCCAAGTCAGTTGTGAAGCAGTACAGATGGTGTTCAGCCATGGCGGCAGAAACCCAGAGGTAATGGACAGCTGTGCTGGTGGGAACAGGAAGTGTTCCTGGAAGGGGGAACTAGACTTGCTTCTTATAACACTAGAGGTGTATTCAACTCAGAAGGTGAGGGGAGTTAAGATGGAGATAAATGGCAAAAAGGTGGGAACACTTCAGTAGGGCAGGACAATGATACAAGTGACTGAATAATAAAACTAAGGACTCTGCTACTTATCCCTTACTTACAGCCGGAGTCATTATTGCCCCAACTTGTAGAAGAAATGGATTCTGAGAGGTCAAATAAAAGTCTCAAGCAGTTCTAGTTAGTACACTAGAATTTAACTCAAATCCTTTACCAAGAGTCTTGTTCTGATTAGTTAAGATATGTGTCATTAAAAATAGGGTCCTCTTTCTCCAATTTAATTCTATTTTAAACTATTTTATGCCTATATATAATAATAATCATTAATTGCTTATTATTAATCTTCACTGTGCTTACTCATTGAATGTGAGATGCGTGTTTTCATTCATTTCTTGCTTTGGCTATCAGGGGCCATTTGTGCTACCATATGAATTTTGAGGTTGTTCTTTTTTTCTTGATTATTTTTGTTTCTTTCTGGCTCTTATGTATCTCCGAAAGAGTACACTCTCTGGAATCTTGAGTTAAACTGAAATTATCAATTCTTTTGTGCATCAACTTAATATTTCTCATTAATGCTTAGAGTTGAACACAGGAGTATAAAAATGTCAGATTCAAAAGCCCCTTTGAAGTTTTTCTGACCTAACCAGCTCATGTTTGTAGATGAAATAAAGAGGAAGAGGAAGAGATTGAAATTCTTGTATCTAGTAAGAAGCAAAGCTGGGTCTCAGCTTCTCAACCAGAACTGTTATGATGTATCATGCCATGTGAGAAATACACATATACCAGGTATAAGTCAGTCTTCTGCCTCCGAGCTCCCTAGAATTAGATGGAATAAAAGCCATGAATAGGCATTGGTGGAGATTTAATAGGCAAAAATTCCTGGACTTCTTTGTTTTCAGAGACTAAGAGACAGCTGATGGAGGACGCCAATGTAAGAACTGATAAGCAATTCACCCCAAAACAAACCCAACAAGTACTAAAAGGCCAAAGGGCACGGTGAATTAAATGTTGGAGGAATCACCTCTTTTATTCCTTATAGATGTGAAATATAGTCTTGTCCTCTTAGGACAGATAAGAGCAGTCCTCAACCTTCTTAACACCGGGACTCTTTAATACATACAGCTCCGTATGCTGTGCTGACCCCCAACCATAAAATTATTTTATCACTACTTCATGACTGTAATTTTGCTGCTGTTATGAATCATAATGTAAATATCTGTTATGTAAGATATCTGATATGTGAGCCTTGCGGAGATTCCAACCCATAGGCTGATATCTGCTGGAGAAGAAGAAATGCTATCCCAAGCTAGACAACAAATGAGCTGTGAGACAGAACAAGGGTCTGGGGATAAGGTGTAAACTCTTCTTATAAGCCAAATCATGCTGTTCTGCTTCCACAGGCAGGATTAGTTTATTTTTCGCTGGCTACTTGCCCTCTCATCTGAGTTCCTGCCCAAAGCTAGTGAACCTTTCTTACCAGTGAGTGGGGGAGAGAAATCCCTGGAGGCCATCTCATGCTCTCAAGGGTGTTGGTTCTAAGACTGGGCAGATCCCAGCATGGCACCAGTAACGACTGTCAGCCATGGCTATGTCACCACCATGTGGAGCTGGATGGTTCATCTGATCCCTTCAGCCTGAGTTGCTGGAGTCAGTGAAGCCCTACTAAGCATACATACCAATCTACCATGGGGAGTCTCATCTTACCTGGCTCTTGCTAACTTGTTCTATTGGGCTCAGTTCCACTCTGGCCTTCCATGTTTGATCTGTCTGCATATTCTTGGCAATGACCACAAATGTATTTTATCCACAGTACCATCTCTCCACTTTCAACACTAGGGGTGTAAAACAGGTTCTTGCATGTGCCAGGAAGATAAGCAGTCAACCACTGAGTTAACAGCTCCCTTCCCCCACTCTCCAGACTTCACTTATCCCATACCGTTCTCAGGTTGTATCAGGGTATATGTATATGTAATGTATATGTTGTATATGTATGTGTACATGTATGTATATTTGTAGCAGTAGTTTTAAACACACATTATTATTTTTTAAAAAATTTTACTTCTAAAATTAGAATATAAAAAAATTCATTTTCTTGGGTGTGTGGTTCTATGATTTTAATTCCTGTTTGGAGTCATCACTTAGAACAGAACACTTGCCATCCTAAATGTTTTCTCACACCATTGATGTGTACTAACATACCTCTGCCGTGTTCTGTCCTTACAGCCTCAAGTTTGCTCAGAACAGTGTATTAATGGAATTAGAAAAAGGTAACATTTGGCGGGGCTTGGGTAGATGGCAACTTCCACTCAATACAGCATCCTTTAGACTCGTCCATATTGCTATGTCAGTAACTCTTTTCATTATTATTTGAACAGATCCTTACTATGTCATCCACATTGGTGTTTAACTAGTATTTATCACCTGTCTCAGCATCTTGAGTGTAGAGATTACAGTCATAAGTTACCACATCCACATCCAGCTAGAATTAATTCCCTTTCATAGCTCAATAGTGTTCCGATGTGTAAAAATACTGCCCTTAGTCTTCCACTCATGGATTACAGGGCACTTTGACTCCTTGGAGTGACTGGAAATAAGATTGCAATAATATCCCTATACTTGTATTTGTGTGACTGTAAGTTAGTTGTTTTCCTCTACCATAAATGCCTGTGAACGGACCTCTTAGTTTAGATCACTTCCCCCTTTTGAACCAGAGTTTGCTCAACCCCTTGGCCTCCTGCTATCGGACTAAGACCCTTGCCTTTTCTCTCAGATGAGCAGGCCCCAAGGACCTGCTCCTTCTCATCTCTTCCATCCCACGGCCTTTCCTTTCAAACGAGGAACTCCCAGAGCACAATTCGAGTGGAGCCCATTTTAATTCATCTAAATGTTCTCAGCTCGGTGTTTGTTGTGGCTTGGATTATTGCACCAGTAATGGAGTACCCTCTGCCGGCTGGTTCACAATGCTGGCTCCGTGCCTGTGATTTAAAAACCAAACCAAACCAAACCAAACCACTATAGGTGGAATGGAGACAAGCAAAAGGAAAGGGGAGGGAAGGAGAGGAGAGAAGGGGGGTAGTGAGAACTCCCATAGAAACAACAGCCTGACAAGGACTCTTCACTTATTTGATGCTACACATATAGATAAATGTTGCAATATTTTTATGGAACCTTACAATATTGTCTTCTCAATTGTAGGCAAAGATAGGCTGTCTGGAAAGCTGGACCCAGCCCGGAGCCTGCCACCCAGATTGCTATTTTGTGAAACCTTCTGCATACAAATGACTCAGATCCAAACATTCAAAAATGATCTCGGAGGGCCATCTGGTTCTCACTGGTTCTAAAAGCTTCATTCAGCCCAGGGTGTGGATCCGGTTCAAAAGATAGAAAGAGCTTTTTCACAGAGAAAGGTCTCATGTGTTCCACTGACCAAGGCTGCAAGCTAGCTTTTAAAACCAGCCAGCCATGATGCTCTGAGGGCTGGTGGATGATGACTTTCATAGGTCAGTGGAAGTCTGATAAATATTTAATTGATGATGCAGTTGTATAGTGATTTGAACACACACACACACACACACAGACACAGACACAGACAGAGATGCAATTTTGTATCATCAGGAAACATGTGTTAATTTGTTTGGGTGTCTGAATCAGTCTGTGATTTAGACTGAACCAGCATGTCAGGCAGGCCATGAGGTCTACCGGAGCAGTGTAATCTTTGCGATATGTCATTTTTAATTTGTGAAGACAATACAGTCAACCTTGCAGTCCGGAAGCCGATGTTGATTGCCTTTGCCGTTTACAGTACCTGGTTGCTTGCCTTCCTGATTAAAGGAAGTTTTGTGTCCTCTGGAGTCAGGGCATGGGGAATACTCCTTTGAGAGGCTCACAGCACAAACAGAAATGGGAGCTTGTGTGATCTCAGTCTCAGCTTTGGGCTACACCCAAGTCTGGAGACGAAGCATCGGGGAACAGCAAGTGAAGCGCATACCGTTGCGGGTGGGATACTTGATTTACTTCTCATTTCTGTGGGTTTTTGCTGTCTTATCTGATAGTAGTGTTCAGGGAGAAACGTGTGCTTCCACATGGCAGGCACACCAACCCAAAATGTAGCGTATGTTGTGGTCTTGAATTTTTTTGTTAGTGGCTTCTCATACTCCAGGATTTTGAGTTCAGGAATGCAGGGGCTGTCTGGCTCCCTGAAACCCAGCACCGTGCTCAGCATAAAGAATATATTCAAGGGTGTTTGCTAAATACTGGGGACAAAAAGCAGCTTGTTAAGGGCACTGGTGTGTGAGATGACATAGGTGAATGCTGGGACCTGTGTAGTCATTGTACTCCTACTCCAGGTAACTCACCTTTCTCTGTTCACTCTTAGTGAATCCTGCAGTGGACTGACCTCATCTTTCCAAGACTGTGATGTTTCAGGAGAGCTTCACTATTGCTGAACAACAGAGACCACCAGGAGCTCCTTAAGTGCACAGAGATTGGTAAGTGTTTTTCCAACAACTGTTTTTAAACAGATGTTTAAAAACATCTGTTTTTAAAACCAAACAACTTCAGTGACCTTTCCCCCCATGGCTCTTCCAGGAGACAGGAACCCTTTCAGTAACCAGAGTCAAAAGTCAATGATGGATAGTATGCTCCAATGTTCTAATGTGTCTATTCTATATGAAGGGGCATTTAAAATGACTCCTTTAAGAGAGAATTTAACACTCTTGGTTTCTCAAGCTCTTGACCAGTGGTTCTCTGTTGCAGGAAATATTAAAAAAGAAGGAATATATCACATGTTCCCATGCTACTCCCTGGTTCTCTCATCCTGGTGGGCTGGCCAGCCGTGCACTGGCAGGCAATGGCCAACCTGCTTTTTTCAGTGAACCTGCTTTTATCTCTGAAGCTCCACAGTCTCTCCACCCAGCTCACTAGGTTCCCACTGGCGGGTCACTACCACGCCAGCCCCATTCTTCAATCCCCCCATGGCCTCTGTGACATCAGGCAAACCCACACTTTGCCACTGTATCTTTCTCTCTGGAACCCAGACAAGCCGCCGTGTGCAGGAAAACAACACAAACTTAGCTCAGAAACGATGGTAACTCAATTTCTGGGTGCAACAACTGAAACCTAATCTTGTAAGTCTTATTTAAATCTGATTCCTCTGGTGGCGAATCCTTGTGGATCTGCCATACCAGGAGACTCTAGTAGCTACATCTTACCTACATGCTGTCCCCATTCTAAAAGGACCCTCTCTCGCTCTTGCTTCCTCTCTTCCTGTGTGCAACCTCGAAGTCCCCCTACGTGCCCAGTGATTGGCTCTTTTATTCATTAGGGAATTGGTTCACAAGAACTCACAGGTATAACTCACTCCTTGTCTGAAGCCCCTCACAGGAGGGCAGAATTAGAATACAAAAAGCCCCAGGGCTATCCACAACACTTCCTCCTTTCTGTTCTAATAAAAAACAAAACCTTTCTCTCAAATATAGAGCACAACTATTACTATTTTGTAATTTATAAAGTATAAATAGACCTAACACCCAGTCCATCAGTTTTGTCATTAAGATAGAACATTGTCATCTATCCTAAATTAAAAGACTATGATTCGACCTTGACTTTTGTCCAGGCTTTAGATTGTATGTCACCTGAAAACCATCCTCTTAAATCTGTTCTCTCAAAGTAAATAACCTGGATTGGTTAAGAGACTATAAGTAATTTTTCAACCCTGACAGAAATCTGAAAATGACCAACATTATCTGAAGATATAGGAAGCCTAACACAACTTCCAGAACTAAGACAAATTGTAGAGACAGCTGCCTACCTATACAGCCCCACTAAGTCAGGAAGTTGGAGCATCAGTCTTCAGCCTTCTGGCCCAGGATCATCTGACAGGCCTTTGTAATGCAGAATTTTGAAGGGCTGATTACCCTGTATTGGCAGAGATTATCAGTCGACTATTCCATATAGTGGGTTCTTTTTCTGGACAGTATTTGTCTGTAGAGGAAATGAGGCAATTCTTGCCTAGTGGCTGTCTCACCACAACTGGGGCAACTCCATTCATGCTCAGTTTCTTCTTTGAATCCAAGAAAGGGAACGCTGTCAGGAGCAGACGTGTAGCAATAACTAGTGAATAAATAACATTAAATGTCACATTCTCTGGATTTCTGACATTTTTGAAATCTATCTGTCTATGTAAAGTAATCTGGACTGTTGTCCATTAACTACTCTCAGCTATTTCTAATTAAAATTTTGAAAATACCTTAACAATAAACTTAAAGCCAAGAATTTGCTATTTGGCTTTTAAACAGGCTTAATTATCTCAGGTCAGTTTATCATAACAGTTATAGAAAGACTGGGTCTAAGCCCTGTACTTTTAAAATATTTGTATCAATGGATGAAATTTATACCAATTGAAAACTTTGATTTTGCATCAAAATAAATTCTGTACCAAAATAAAAAATTATGACTTTAGCTTAGTAACAAATATAAACATTTCTATCAATAGAGATTATGATTATACAATCAATTATAGCTATTTCCTCCTTGTTCCAATTATGACCATTTCTAAATTTCCTAGAAAGGCAAACTATAATAACCACCTCCAGCCCCAAAGCCCAGGGAACTGGGACAAAGACTCTCCATAACTTCTTCAGGCTGAATATGGGCATTGAGATATTTTTGAAGGGGGGGGGAACAGTAGTGAAAATAGGGAAATTGGTTGGCCTGAAGAAGGCCACACCAACGATTGATTTAGTTTCTGATGTCTGTGTCCTGACTGGATCCAGCTGAAAATCCATGAGATCAGGAGTTCAAGCAGGTCAGTTTAGCATGTCTGACGATGGATCTCACCAAAGCGGTACATTCTGCAATATATAAATCTCAAGACAAAATATAAACAACATCAAGATAATTTTTTTTTTTTGCTTGATTCTCTGGAATCTAGACCTCTGGATGTCTCCCTTCATCATATCTGACCCATATAACTCTGGAAGGTGTAAATACCTTAATCACCTTTTCCAAAAACACAAAGACAAAACCTTTTTCCCAAATCAGCATATCCTTGAACCAGTGACCAGAAAACCCTTTGGTTCTCAACCTTCCTAATGCTGTGACCCTTTACTACAGTTCCTCATGTCGTGGTGATCCCCAACTATAAAATTATTTTTGTTGCTATTTTATAACAGTAACTTTACTACTGTTATGAATCATAATGTTACTATTTTTGGAGAAGGAGGTTTGCCAAAGGGGTCGAAATCCACATGTTTTGACTCACTGCTCTAGAAAGAGCCTTGTTCTTTAGAGAAGACTTATAGGCACTTGGTCGGCATTCTTCAGCATGGTTTCCCTTTCTGTGTGTGCAATAAGGCATAATTTCACAATGGAGTGTGTGTGTGTGTGTGTGTGTTTTATGCCTTTTTATATGTTTGTATATGCATGGAGGCCAGAGGTTCACAGGAGGCCAGAGGTTTACATTAGATGTATTCTCTGATTACTCTTTGCCTTGTGCTTTGAAACAGCATGTCTTACTCAGTCTGGAGCCCATTAATTCAGCTACACGGGTACTCAGTGATCATATGTGGGGAGTGCTCTATCTGTCTCTGCCTGCTCCACCACTGCTGGGATTACAAACATGGTACTTGTCTCTTAGGTGAGTGTGGAGGATTTGAGCTGAGGTCATTGAGGTTATGAAGGAAGCACCTTATTTGAATTGTGTCTCGAGATCCATACTGAATCTTGAGATTTCTTTGTTGAGAGAGTTTTCCTGTGTCTCTTGAGTGAATCCTTTCAGTACCAGCTGGTCCCTGGAAACTTATGTTGGCTTATGTTGAGGTTACTGATGATGACAATTCTAATGTGTGTGTTTATTAAAACAAAAGTCACCATCTTGTCATGTTTGAAGTGAAAGTATAGTCGTGTTAAGTCATCCATGTCACTGAGCTACTGTCATTACTAGCCATCCACTAAGCCCTTCTCATTGGCAAAGCAATAATTCCATTCTCCCCTCTCTTCTCTCAGGCCTCACATCCACCCTTCTGCTCTCCATCCCTATGTGTTTGAGCTGCCTTATGTACCTCATATGAGTGGACCACTTGTCTTGTTGATTGGTTTATTATCACACAGAATAATATCTTTCAGATCTACGATGTCATAATGCATGCCACAGTTATTTTCATTTTTAAAAGGCCGAACAATATTTTATTTTGCTTACATGCCATGTCTCAAATCTCAACTCATCTGCCCCTGGACATGTGGTTTCTTCCTCTTCTTTCATTGGCTTAAAATAACTGTTGTGAATGTGGGAGCCAAGGTTTTCCTGTCGACTTCCCAATTTCAGATCTTTTGGATAAATGACCAGAAATGCCATTGAAGAATTAAACAGTTCTTGTATTTTTAATTTGTGGTAGTTCCACACATTTTATATAGTAGCCACACCATTTCACACTCACTGAATATTCCAGTTCTTTGGAATTCTCATCAACACTTCTTATTTGTTTTTTTTAAAAATGTAGCTACCCTAACGAGGTGGAGTGGGATCGCATTGTATATTTGATCTCCTTCCTTCTACCCTTTTCTTTCCTTCATTCATTCCTTGCTTCCCTCCCTTCCTTCCTCCTTCCCTCCCTCTCTGGCCCCCCCATCTTCCCTCCTCTCAGTACTGGTGACTGAATTTAGGACCTCACACTTGCTAAGAGAGCACTCCACTACTGAGATCCAGTTCAAGCCCCTTATTTGCCTTTTCTTTTGGGATGGTCTCACTAAGTAACCCAGGCAAACCTTAAACATGTGATCCTCCTGCCTCTGTCTTTCCAAGTAGCAGGGAGTGCAAACTTCTAGCATCAGACACAGATGACCTGCATTTTATTAGTGTCCCATTATGTTAAACATCATTTCTGGTGTGTGTCAGACTTTTGTCATCTTTAGAGATCCGTCAAGTTCCATGTCTGTCTTGGAATTGGCTTGTTCGTTTGTAGATGTCAATCCCTTCTGTATCTTGGGTCTCTTATGAGATACGTGGTTTGAAAATACATATTTTTCCATCCAGCAAACTGTCTCTCCCATTTTGTTACTCTTCTCCTGTTACATAAGTTTTCATGTAGTCTAGTTTATTTAATGTTCCCTTGGTTGTCTAAGCTTTTGGGGTTATATATAAGACACCATTCCAAATGCATTACCAGGAAGTTTCCCCTTGTCTAAAAGTCTGATAGTTTTAGGTCTTCTATCTGTCCTCTGACACCCTATTTTCATCTCCCAATTCAGATCCAGACAATGAACTTCCTGAGCTTAGAGACTACAAATGAACTTTGCAGTCCTAGCACTGAGACTTACCCTCAGCAAATTATAACAGAATAGGACTCCTTTACAAGCTATTATGAGGATAAGTCAAATGATAATTTCCCATCTTCATAATAATTAGTAGTTTCAGGAACTTTAGCCACCGTTGAGGACCCCAAAGAACTCTCTGAATTAGAAGGATAGTTTTTGTTTACTTATGTTATGTTTAGTATGTTATTTATTTACTTCCCCCAGGGATGCTGCAATAGGCTATTTGGGCATTTGTGATGATTCCTCTGATATTGTTACTCCTGGCTCTGAGTCCCTTCATCATGGGACTGGTGTACAGAGTCTGTGGTGATGACAATGCCTGTTCAGGAAGACTGTGTCTTTCATCTAAACAAGTGCCTAAAACCCTGCCTGACCACTAGGGAAGGGAAATATTTAGTGGGGTGTTGGCCACATCAGTCTCATGGCCTCGGGGAAGCTGTTCACTTCTTTGAACCTCTCTCTATTTTCTGTATAAAGTGGGAGGGGGATTTGACTATATACCTCCTTCCATTTCCAAGATCACAGAAACTTAGGGGCTGGTGATAGGTCAAGTTTAAGAACAGTCAAAATTCCACCACTCCTGGGAAGAACCAATTCTAGGACTCAACACAATTTGGCTTCTCAAAGAAACCTTCCTACTCCCAGGAATGATGGAGAACTACATGGGGGAGAAGTCTCTGACTCGGCATTCTGAGTTACAATCTTGGTATTCCTGTTAGGGCTGGTGGAGGTTGGAAGCAGATTACAATTACCATTATAATTGCTGTAACTATTAAATCAGTGACATTGAACTTTGACCCACTCCAGAACAAATTGTCTTGTACATGGACATAGTACAGTTGAAATAAAAAAAACTCACTCCTTTTATAGTTTCTGCTTTGAGTGTCTTCCAAAGGCCTATGTGCTGACAACTGGGCTGGTAGCCTGTGGTCCTATTGGGAGGAGATGGAGCCTTTAGGAGGTAGGGTCTAGTGGAAGGAAGTTAGGTCATCCGGGGTATGTCCATGGAGGAGATGTTGAGACTGTGCCCTTTGGCAGGGATGATATGAATAGGTATCTTCTGCCACAGGGTCCTGCCATGATGAACTTTGAAGCAACCAACCAAAAAACCATAACTGATGCTTGTAAACTCATGAGCCGAAATAAATCTTTACCCTTAAAAGTTGATTGTGAGTACATATTGTGTTTGTTCTTTTGTGACTGGGTTACCTCACTCAGGATGATATTTGCAAGTTCCATCCATTTGCCTCTGAATTTCATGAAGTCATTATTTTTAATAGCTGTTTTTAATAGTATTCCATTGTGTAAATGTACCACATTTTTCTGTATCCATTCATCTGTTGAGGGACATCTGGGTTGTTTCCAGCTTCTGGCTATTATAAACATGTCTGCTATGAACATAGTGGAGCATGTGTCCTTATTATATGTTGAAGCATCTTCTGGGTATATGCCCAGGAGTGGTATAGCTGGGTCCTCAGGTAGTATTATGTCCAATTTTCTGAGGATCCACCAAACTTATTTCCAGAGAGGTTGTACCAGTGTGCAATCCCACCAGCAATGAAGGATTGTTCCTCTTTCTCCACATCCTTGCCAGCATCTGCTGTCACCTGAGTTTTTGATCTTAGCCCAAAAGTTCGGAATACCCAAGATTCAATTCACAGACTATATGAAGCCTAAGAAGAAGGAAGACCAAAATGTTGATGCTTCAGTGTTTCTTAGAAGTGTGAACAAAATACTCACAGGAAGAAATATGGAGACAAAATGTGGATCAGAGACTGAAGGAAAGGCCATCCAGAGACTGCTCCACCTGGGGATACATCCCATATACAGCCATCAGACCTGATCATTATTGTGGATGCTGGGAAGTGCTTATGATGGAAGCATGATAAGCTGTCTCCTGAGTGGCTCAGGCAGAGCCTGACAAATATAGAGGCTGATGTTCGCAGCCAACCATTGAACTGAGCATGGGGTCCCAGATGGAGTTGGAGAAGGGGCTGAAGGAGCTGAGGGCGTCTGCAGCCCATGGAGGGAGCAACAGTGTCAACTGGCCAGATACCCTGGAGCTCCTGGAGACTGGACCACCAACCAAAGAATACACATGGAGGGACCCATGGTGCTGGTCACATTTATGGCAGAGGAGGGCCTTGTTGGCCATCAGTAGGAGGAGAGGCCTTTGGTCCTGAGGGTGTTAGATGCCCCAGTGTAAGGGAATTCTAGGGAGGAAAGACAGGAGTGGGTGAGTGGGTGGGGGAGCACCCTCATAGAGGCAGGGGGAGGAGAATGGGATAGGGGGTTTCCAAAGGGGAGACCTGGAAAGAGGAAAACATTTGAAATGTAAATAAAGTAAATAAATAAATAAAAAGTTGATTATATCCGGTATTTTGGCATGGTGATGGAAGCTTGGCTAACAGAGTTGCAGTGTTAGCTAAGACCATGGGTACTAGCTCATGCTCAATCCTATGTATACCACACGTTTGTTGGTGATTTTCAATCATTTTTGAAAGGCAACTAAAGTCATCATCTCCTGTATAGATCTGCTATCTGTGGGCTGGATTCCTTCCACTATGGCAATCACTGGGGCCCTCTGAAGTGACAAATAGGCCATTTTATGGTGCTGATTGCATAGCAACAATGAGCAAGTAAGTCACCAGGGAAAGGACAGGATTTAATGCTCTGTTACATCTGTTTTTATGTCACTGGTAGAACATTTCCTATACAATATATTCTCTTTTACTTAGGAGAGAGGGAAGAAGCTTTTCTTTCTTCCTAAGTGACAGATACCACCATAGATGTTTATATAAATTATCAGTGCTCAGACAGTTCTTTGGGGGAGACATTGTTAGGATGGGGTGCTTGATTCTCAGAGAGGTTATGTGACTTGCTCAAGGTCACACAACTGAAACTACACACAGCAGAACTGGTGCTTTTCCACTGAGTCTAGGGCCGACACACTCTCCTGCATATCAATGGACTTGAACATGATGCCATTTGACATGTTCTCTGTGGCATGGGGACCTGTTTTCCTGTAGTCTCAATGTTGAAATTGCTCATTTGTTTCCTTCTTTTAGGACTCCCCACCCACTCAAAGAAGAGACTCATCCTTTGAGGCTGAGTTTTATTCTTGGCAGAGAGCAGGTGGCATTTATTCTTGGTAGGGAAGCCATATTTTTGAGAACACTGCACTTGGTCTGATTTGGGCAGCAAACAATTGTTTCTGAGACCAAGATCCAGACACACAGGCATGAGGCTTCATCTGTCTGTGATCCTGGCTTTCAACTTTTCATTTTCTCCCTCTTTTCTTTTCCTTTGACATCTCTCCAAATGTACACTCTCCTTGGGGCCCTGGTGAGTCTGATGGTGTCCAGATGCTTGCTCAGGGGTCTCTGGATTCACAAAAGGCCAAGTTGATGTCCATTCTGCATCTGGCTTATTTGATGCCAAAAGAGTGAGTGCTCAGAGTCTCCTGGGGGAGCCAGGAGAGATTTGCCTCCTGCAGAGGTTTGGATAAGCCCCAGCTAATCTCCATGGCTTCTTAGGGGTACACCTGCTTGTCTGCCAGCCAGCAGCCTTCTTGCTCATTTCCCGTGGGAGGACTGGGGTCAAAGGGTCTCCAGAAAGCCTTTTATCTCCCTTTGCCCCTCCACCCCCCCCCCAGCACCTGGGTCTGTACATAAGACTTCCTTTGAGAAGAGGTCAAGACACTGTCCCTCCAGACTGGAGGCCAATGCCCTTTTCCTTCCTTTTAAGGCGGCTTGCTTGTTGTGTCTCTCTAAACAGGCATCTGATTCAAACTTTATCATGCATGGCTCAGACTTGATCACACTAGGGTTAAGCTGATCTGAATTAGTTCCAAGGCTGCTACTGGGCTCTGCACAGGTAATAGGTGCTCAGGAAACAAAGATGATCATTAGGACCAGCTCACCAGTCCAGAAGAGATACAAACTTGATCTTCCATCTGTTTCCTCATTCGAGTGAGACAGTGACACTGAACATTTGAGCAGGTCAGAGGACTCAGAATCATCTCAGCTCAGCTGTGAAAGAGGATGGCCTATCATTCTCCAAAGCTCATCTTTTTTCTTCACTATCTTTGCCATTAGCAGTTGAAGTTGATCTGTTTTCTGTGAGCATTTCAGCTAGGATAGGCGGCAGGACATTGTTGTTTGTCATGAAATATCAGAGTTTGTTTTCTTTCTTGTTACCCTTTCTCCTCCTACTCCACCCATATTGTTTTGTGCTCAAACACAGATCATTATTAATGGTAATTGTAAGAGTGTAGCTTAGGCTTTTTAATTAAAACAGCAGTGATCTTACTTTGAACTCACTAAGTGTGGTGCAAGTTTCAAATTCCACTTTCCCCCCTAAATCTACTAGCATTTACTGAGCCTAAGCAGAGACAGCATGAATATCCAGGCCTGTGCAAGCTTCAGGGTACTTGTAAAGATAGGCCGATGAATCTGCTGTTGTAATTAAGTGAACCAGTGTGGCTGATAGGTGGATGGCTAAGTTAAGTCCTGAAGGAAGAAGCAGGGACATGTGACACTGGTTGCCTTGGATATGGATCAGCTATGATGTCACAAGCTTTTGTGAGGTTTATTTCTCTTCCCTAAATCAGTGTAAAACAGAAGGATTAGTTCATTTTTGTAGATGATGGGGGAGGAGTTGAAGACATCCAGTGATCTGACACAGGGCTCTAGACAGAGGGTTTGCAAATCGTTATGCACTGAAGCTGAGAGTGAAATCTAAACCACCCTTGACTTCCAACCTATTCAGTCTGTGTACAAGCAGACACTTCTGTAGGGGTTGTAGCTTTTAAGGCTTCATACTACAAAAAACTCTCTGTATGTGTGTGTATCTATGTGTGCATGTATACGTGTCTGTGTATGTGTCTATGTGAGTCTATGTGTATATGTATATATATATGTGTGTGTGTATGTGTATATGTCTGTGCATAGGTGTATGTGTGTGTATATGAGTGTTTATGTGTATTAATGTGTGTGTATGCACATGCATACCCATAGCAGATGTCTTCTTCAATTGCTTCCCACTGTGTTTTGAAACATTTCTCTCACTAAACCCAGAGCTCACTAATTTGGATAGACTAGATGGTTAGGGGGCTCTGAGGATCCTCCTGGTTTTCCCTCCTTGTCACTTGGGTTCCAGATGTGTGCCACCATGTCTGTTTTATTGTTTTGCTCTCTCTCTCTCTCTCTCTCTCTCTCTCTCTCTCTCTCTCTCTCCCCCTTCTGTCTCTTTCTCTGTCTCTCTCCATCTTTCTCTCTGTCTCCCTCTGTCACACTCCCTCTTCCTCTCCCTCTCTCTCTCTGTGTTGGTGCTAGAGATCAGAACTTGGGCCCTTGTACTTACAAAGCAGGTAATTTACAGACCAAGCCATCTCCCCCAAAGTGAGGGGTTTTTCAATTTTTTTTTAAAGATGAAAAAATGTAGTATTAATATCTCTCTCTGCTGATTGCCAATCTCAGGCCCTAAGGAGACTGGAAAGGCTAGGTATTACCACTTTAGCAGAACTGCTTTGTCTTCTGCTCTGCCTGCAGCTTCTCATGAGGAGGCTTGGTCCTCATTGCAGGGCTCTGCACTGTATCTCCTCTGATACTATGTTCATGCACAGACTTCCACTCCTCCCTTTCCCCAGTAAACTACACAAACAATGAGCAGGCAGAAACCAAGGAGGAGATTGAGCTCTGGGCCCATAATATTGTGGCCTAAAGTAGAAAATATAAACACTAGTGCTGGGTACAAGATAATAGCATAATAGGACAGGCAAGAGAAGCGAGAGGCTGTAATGGCCCTGGAGATGTAGAAATTCTGGGAAAGTAGGGCAGTATGAAAGAAGAGAGCATTCATGAGACCTGGGCAATTGTGAGCAGCTCTGCTGAATACAATATGGAGATCTTGTATACAATACAATACACAGTAATAAAGGAATCATCATCTGGTCTTACAGCTCTCAGGCACTCTTTGAAATATCACCATCCCAGCCATGGGTGCAAGAGTATCCAAGGTTATAAACAGCCAAGCTACAAATCACCTCTTATTTCAGATAATCAAAGGAGCAGAAAATAAGAATTTAAAGGACTGATGTTCCTTTCCTTCCTAGATAGACGCTCCCCTTGGTTACTCGTCAATGGGTGTATTCTTTCTTCATCCCATGCAAGATTGAGTAGAGCATCTATAGAGTCTATAGAGTGCTGTCAGAGGGACTGAGGAAGGCAGTAAGTCTCAGGGAGAGTGTAAGTGTGCCAGTAGGGATGCTTAGTCTAGTGAATGTCACCCCACATGGCCCGTATGGCATTTTCAAGGTGGTAGCATCATCCTTATCTAAGCTGCAAAGGGCTGGGGATATAGCTTAGTGGTAAAACACTTGTCTAGGATATGTGGAGCCTTCAGTTTGATACCTAGCATTACCAAAAGAAAAAGAGAGGCAGGGTGGAGAGAGGGGGTAGAGAGAAAGGAAGGGAAGGAAGGGAAGGGAAGGGAAGGGGGAGGAAGGTTTGGTGTAGTAAAATGACATTTAGAGGTACACCCAGGATTCCATTTCTTCTTGGATGGCTTGTAGCTCTTTTCTGTGTCTTCTTCACCTGCTTTCCCCCCAAAAGGAAAACTGCAAAATGTCTCACCTCAGACCCCTTCCTAATTACCCATCACCTCCTGGCATAGAATTCTTTCACTGATTCTGGAAATCCTAAATCATGTCTCCTTCTCAAGAAATCTGGAATTCTCCAGCCCAAATTTCCTCACAGTCAGAAAGTCATCTATTCTAACTTGAATGGAAGGGCCCAGAAGAGAGCCAAACCAACTAGCTTAAGAGTGTGGGCAAAGTGCTAACTCCTAGAATACATTTCTATTGTAGCACAGTCTTCCAGTCAAAGCTTGAGACCTTATACTGTATTAGACAATGGCTGCTGAAGTTCACAGTGTCAACCCAGAGGTGCTGTTAGGGCCTGGGTCGGTGAAGATGACCAAAGCAGAGTGCAGAAGACAGTAGGGTCTGAAAGTCCGATGAGTATGGCCTTGACTCCATGCATAACTAGACTGGAGTTCTTGGAAAGCTGATCAAGTTCACTTTAACCCTGCCAGCTAAAGGAAGGCAAGTGACAACTCAGTTGTGTGCTTGCTCCGTCCACCTCAGCTTCTTTCATAAGGTGCATGATTAACTTTCATACATGAATAAAACAAGATTGGCCATTTATAATGTTTTCCTGTGGTTATCACTTGGGAAACATTTGTGAAATGGGTCAAGAGAATTGTGCAGGCTCATGCGATTTTAACTATTTGAAAGATGAAGGAGCCCTGAAAGCAGAACTTATGCATTGGTGAGCAACTCTATGCCTTCTGTATTATTTGCATTTCTAGAGAGAGAGGGATGGTAAGTGAGTCCTTCTACAATTTCTTGGCTTATTGCTTTAATTTAAAAACCCTCTTTTCTCTAAACAGGTTTAGCCAAGCGAGATAGATCATATGACTAAGCTTAAATCTCTTCCATTTGCACTTCTCTACCACCTATCTTCAATGCCTCCGCCCTATGCCTAGAGGGCTCAATAGCCTTTGAAGACATCTGTTCTCATTGCCATGAATCTAGACAGGCCAGGGGCCATCAGTGATCCCCCAGAGACAGCCCGGAGGACTATAGAAAAGAGCCTTGGAGGGAAAACAGATCTTCAGTCTTGGAGTTATCATTTATGATCTTATGATACTGGAAAAATAACTTTTCTAACCCTCAATTTCTTTTTACATAAAGTACATTGGGTTTATGTCGTAAATATATAATAAGTATGTTTTAAATTAAATTAGCTTTCTGTTTCTCCTAGTGTTAATTTCACTTAACTACTTTTAGAAATCTCCTTTGAGGCTAAGGTATAGTTTATTTCCAGTGATTTTGAAGCCATGCAGTGTTCTATTTCTCCCTCTTCCTTCTTCTTCTTTTTCTTCCTATTCCCATCCTTCTCTCTCTCTCTCTCTCTCTCTCTCTCTCTCTCTCT
>JADRCH010000132.1:3105503-3119805 GCA_019843965.1 Rhynchomys soricoides | reverse complement strand
GAGAGAGAGAGAGAGAGAGAGAGAGAGAGAGAGAGAGAGAGATCTGTGTACATGTTAGTGGGTGTAAGGGTATTTTCATGTCCCAGCATACTTGTGGAGGTCGAAGGGCAACCTCAGGTGGTGTAGGTCCTTGTCTTCTTCCTTGTCTGAGATATGATCTCTTGCTGTTTTTCACCTTGTATACCAGGATATCTGTCCTGTGGGCTTTGGGTAAATCTAATTTCTGCCTCTTATTTCCTACAGAGGCAGGAGAATTATGGACACACCACTGTGCCCATCTTTACAGGGTTCTGGGGAACTGAACTCAGGTTTTCATACTTGCATGGTAAGAGCTTTATTCACTGAGCTATCTCCTACATTGTCAGCATCTTCTTCTTCTTGGCCTGATGGGCACTGACCTGTTTGAGATTTCTCCTACATGATCATCCCTGGGGTCTACCATTTCCATTCCCACCCCGTCCTCCTTTTTCTCATAGATAGGCATCACAGTGCTAACATAAAGATGGCAGATGTTAAGGTCTCTGTTGGGAACCCTGAGAGTGGAGCCATTTTATCTGTTTGCTGTGACTGTTTCCTGCTTTAGACATTGCTCTTTAGCATTATTGATTTCCCCTGTCTACTGAGCCAGTCGTATGCCTTTGACCTGGTTTCACCAGAGCTGTCAAAGGGCCGCCTGAGACTGTCTGGCACTGTGACTGATTCAGTATTTTTTGATGCCTGCAGATGCCTCTTTGTTCTGCCTTGAAATGATTGAGACCATTGCAGGTGAGGTCCCGAGTCTCCACTCCATGCAGATATTTCTCCATATAGTAATGACATCACCCAGGACCATTCTTTTATGCCTCTTAAGGCTCCTACCATCTCAGCAATGAGAACACACTCTCAGATTCTTTTCTGAGAACGTTAATCAATAAGGTTTCTGAATGAAGCAAGGAGGAGTTAGAGAGGAAATTGTTTAATTTGCATATAAAAACAGAAGTAGGAGAAAGAAGTGAAGGAGAAGAAAAGACACTTGGTTAAGAGAGTGATATGGAGATTTCCAAGATTATTTTTCACTTTCTATAGAATTGAAACTTTCTCAGAATTACTTTATAAGGTTTATGTAAGACAAGGAATCTGAAGGCTTGCCTCTCTCTCTCTCTTTCTTTCTCTCTCTCTCTCTCTCTCCCTTTCTTTCTTTTTTCCTTCCTTCTTTCTTGGCTTTTTATGAAACAGGGTTTCTCTGTGTAACCCTGGCTATCCTGGAACTTATTCTGTACATCAGGCTGACCTCAAACTCAGAGATCTGCCTGCCTCTGCCCTATGAGTGCTGGGATTAAAGTGTGTGCCACCACTGCCCATCTTGAAGGCTTTTTCTTTATCCCATTGTTTTATTAATCTGAAGAATGGCTTTTAAAATCAGTCTTCTCAAGTCACTCTCATGGCCAAATCCTTCTCCTCCAGATGGCTACATCTCTCATTCTGGATGCTGCCAGCTCATGCCAGCCACCTGCCATTGTGTTGTCTCCAGACAAGGGCAGACAACCACAGAAGCTTCGAAGCCCTAAGGCTACTTGGAGAGAAGAAGAATGTCCCTGGCGAAGGTAGGAGAGTCCTGCTTAGAATGTCTAATGTTTCACAAAAGACCTTGACAGCTTGAATGAGGAGTATCTATGCTGTAGAGAAGTAGGCATCTGGCCCAGGTAAAGGGTCTGTGTTGTACACCAGACCAGAGGTGGGGTAGGGATGTGCTCTCAAATGTCTCAGGAGGGGTTTAAAACATGTTGTCTCTTCTATTTGTCACACCATCACACTTTATTCATTTTTTTGGTGTGTGTTCCCATGAGTACACACACAGGGGCTGGACGTTATTGTCGGTTTCATTCTCTATTGTTTTCCACCCTTTTTTGAGGCAGGATATCTCCGCAAGCTTGGTGCTCACTTTGGTACATAGGACCAACCAGCTACTGAGCTCTAGGAAATCTTCCTGTCTCTGCCCCTCAAGTGATGGATCAATAGGCATACACTACCATGCCAAGATTTTTATATGCATGCTAGGAATCTGAACTCAGGTCTTCATGCTTGGACAGCAAGCACTTTACACACACAGAGCCATCTCCCCAGCCTCCAGTTCAGTCCTGCAGACCCAAGATGACTGTGTCTTTCTCTTCTATGGATGCAACAATAGTATGGTTAGGGCAATGGCTTTCTACAAGAACCTCACCTGAACTCTGAAATTAATTTCTCTCCAGTACTGGCAATACTGTAAAATTCTTAACTAAACAGTGTATTAAATTATGGTTCCTAAAAGGGGAAGACAAATGGTTGGCTATCACATCATGACCCCATGTAGTTTCCCCTGTGTGATGTCATCACTTTGCTGTATCTCCAGCACTGTTCTTGCTAAGTAGCTCAGCACATCACATGTACTGTGTTGCTTTAACTTGTTTCTATGACAACCTCAGCATTCTCTCACACTATCAAAATTCAAGTGTATGACCATGAATTTGAAAGGAACAACTCTTAAAGATTCAAACACCATACCACATCAGCCTGCTTCGCAGAACATTCTGGGAAGATGGCCATAATCAATATTGCTGCATATAATTTCATGGGCTGCCTTCCATATGCAATCCTTTCTGGGAAAGTTTAAGATATCTAAACTCTTCTCTAGGCCAGTAAGTAAACATCCTGCTTGTGGATTCATTATCCTTTAGAGGTCTATTTATGCCACTTGGTCAAGTTCATGTATTAGTTAGTATATACTCCAGTGCCAAGAGACTCCAAGGTATCTAACGATTTTAAACATGGAAGTAATTATAATCTTTTGTAATATTCTCTCAGGACTGTCCCATGTGTTGGTCTCTTATGGAGTGACTTTTTTTAATGTGCTGATTTGAAAGACCCTGCTTCCTTCATCACCGGGCTCAACTGAGTCTTTACTACCCATGAACCTAGATACCCATGTAGCTGAGGAAGGCAAAGGAAGTACTGTTAGTTAGATTTCAAAAAGCAGTGGATAAAACGAAGGGGCTTGTTTAACTGGATACCCAACTATGCTCACTTTTAAATGGCCTGGCTTATGATTGGGGCAAACTCATGGCTTTAGGCCTCTGGTGGGGGCATGGGACAGAAATGACAAGGAGTTTACAGAGAAGGAAAGTCGCTCTGCTTATGGCCAGGAGGAAAAAGAACGAAGGGAAGAGTTTGGGGTCCTGCTAGCTCTTTCAATGACATCCCCCATGACCTAATAACACTAACCTCAGCTTCAACTCTTAATTGTTCCACTCTCTCCAATATTCCCATTCTGAGGACCCAAACCCTTAACACATGGATCTTTCCAGGATGCTTACGATCCAAACTGTATCACACAGTGCAAAATCACACACATACGACACATTGTAGACATTTTAAAGTGAAAGGTCACCTCTACTCAATTTCTATTGCCTAACATTTATGGCCCTGCTAGATCTTCTAAAACCAAATTTTCTCTATCACTTGATTATCTCAGGAACTTGCTAGCCTGCTGACTGACACACCGTTCTGCAGCCATGTCTAGAGTAAATAGAGTTGGAAATATAGTCACTGGCTGGGTGAAGGGTATATGAAGAAGTGTCTTATGAGCATGTTGGTATCTGTTGACCAAGGACATTGAAACACAAATATGGTACACTCTCATCACGTGAAGGACTCATTGTGGGAGAGAGTATGCAAACTTTCTAGATGTGTGTGCACCATAGGATATGGCTAAGCTGAGAATCATGAGGAACAATAGTCTTTGTGCTTGGCTGGGCTGGGGGAGCATTACATGGCACCTTTAGAGGAAGCTGTTCTCTGGACTGATATGAATCACTGTTGCACAGCCATTTTAAAGCAACAAACTTGTTTACATGTTTATAGGGGTAGGCGTCTAGAAGAGACAGACTGGAGAGGGATGATCAGATTGATGTGGGTGTCCTTCCTGATTCCTGAGCAATAAACCCATATTTTCTCTCACTCTCCACCTGTCATGAGTTAGTGACCTTGATGAATTTGTCTCCCAACACTGTATTATCAGCTTCTTTTAATCTCCTGTCAGTTGCTATCACTGCCACTGTGATCCACCTCAGGTGAACAATTCACCTGTCAATTCAGCCTTACCAGGAATGCTAAAGTAGGAGAAGTCTCAGGAAGAGAGGAAGCCCTGACCACCGTGGAAGCATTACTCAAGGGGGGGGGGTGTCATGGAATACCATTGAGATCACTTTCCTTATTACAAGGACTCGGAGGGTCTGTGTTTTGACCTTCTGGATCTTTCTTTGGTCTGGATTGTTACAGCTTGCCCCTCTCCAATGCTGATGGATACTGTATTCCTGTTAGGCCATGTGGAGAGCTCTATGCTTGCATTAGGAATGACTAATTGCCAGTTTACAAAAAGGCGCCAAGACTTATGATGTGGCTTTTATGAATGGAAAGGGTGATGGGTAGATTTATGATAATTTAACATGCTTATCCAATAAACAAATAAATTGAAATGGTATCCATTGAAACACTATGCAAAGCTATAAGAACTTCAACATAAGTCAGAAAGTATAGCTTTGCTCTCTACATTTATATCAATTACTAAGTTGATATAAATGGAATAGCTGGGTCCTCAGGTAGTATTATGTTCATTTTTCTGAGGGTCTGCCAAACTGATTTCCAGAGAGGTTGTATCAGCTTGCATTCCCACCAACAGTGGAGGAGTGTTCCTCTTTCTTCACATCCTCACCAACATCTGCTGTCACCTGAGTTTTTGATCTTAGCCATTCTGACTGGTGTGAGGTGAAATCTCAGGGTTGTTTTGATTTGCATTTCCCTGATGACTAAGGATGTTGAACATTTCTTTAGGTGCTTCTCGGCCATTCGAGTTGAGAATTCTCTGTTTAGCTCTTGTACCCATTTTTTTGCTAGGGTTATTTGTATCTCTGGAGTCTAGCTTCTTGAGTTCTTTGTATACATTGGATATTAGCCCTCTGTCAGATGTAGGATTGGTAAAGATCTTTTCCCAATCTGTAGGTTGCCGTTTTGTCTTATTCACAGTGTCCTTTGCCTTATAGAAGTTTTGTAATTTTATGAGGTCCCATCTGTCAATTCTTGATCTTAGAACACAAGCCATTGGTGTTCTGTTCAGGAACATTTCCCCTGTGCCCATGTGTTCCAGACTTTTCCCCACTTTCTCTTCTATTAGATTCTGTGTTATCTGGTTTTATGTGGAGGTCATTGACCCACTTGGACTTGAGCTTTGTACAGGGAGATAGGAATGGATCAATTCACAATCTTCTACAGGTAGACCACCAGTTGATCCAGCACCATTTGTTGAAGATGCTGTCTTTTTTTCCACTGAATGGTTTTAGCTCCTTTGTCAAAGATCAAGTGTCCATAAGTGTGTGGGTTCATTTCTGGGTCTTTGATTCTATTCCATTGATCTACCTGCCTGTCACTGTACCAATACCATGCGGTTTTTATCACTACTGCTCTGTAGTACAGCTTGAAGTCAGGGAGGTTGATTCCCCTAGAAGGCCTTTTATTGTTGAGAATAGTTTTTGCTATGGGTTTTTTGTTATTCCATATGAATTTGAGAATTGCTCTTTCTAAGTCTATGAAGAATTGAGTTGGGATTTTGATAGGGATTGCATTGAATCTGTAGATTGCTTTTGGCAGGATGGCCATTTTAACTATACTAATTCTGCCAATCCATGAACATGGGAGATCTTTCCATCTTCTGAGGTCTTCATCGACTTCTTAATTCAGAGACTTGAAGTTCTTGTTATACAGATCTTTCACTTGTTTGGTTAGAGTCACACCAAGATATTTTATATTGTTTGTGACAATTGTGAAAGGTGTCATTTCCCTAATATCTTTCTCAACCTGTTTATCCTGAGTATAGGAAGGCTACTGATTTGCTTGAGTTAATCTTGTATCCAGCCACTTTGCTGAAGTTGTTTATCAGCTGTAGCAGATCTCCGGTGGAGTTTTTTTGGTCACTTAAGTATACCATCATATCATCTGCAAATAGTGATATTTTGATTTTTTCCTTTCCAATTTGTATCCTCCTTTTGTTGTCTGATTGCTCTAGCTAGAACTTCATGTACTATATTGAATAGATAGGGAGAGAGAGGGCAGCCTTGCCTAGTCCCTGATTTTAGTGGGATTGCTTCGAGTTTCTCTTCATTTAGTTTGATGTTGGCCACTGGTTTGCTGTATATTGCTTTTACTATGTTTAGGTATGCTCCTTGAATTCCTGATCTTTCCAAGACTTTTATCATGAAGGGATGTTGAACTTTGACAAATGCTTTTTCAGCATCTAATGAAATGACCATGTGGTTTTTTTTTCTTTGAGTTTGTTTATGTAGTGGACTACATTGATGGATTTCCAGGTATTGAACCATCCCTGCATCCCTGGGATGAAGCCTACTTGATCATGCTGAATGGTCATTGTGATGTGTTCTTGGATTCGGTTTGCAAGAATTTTATTGAGTATTTTTGCATCGATATTCATAAGGGAAATTGGTCTTAAGTTTTCTTTTATTGTTGGGTCTTTGTGGGGTTTTGGTATCAGTGTAACTGTGGCCTCATAGAATGAACTGGATAATGTTCCTTCCATTTCTATTTTTTGGAATAGCTTGAAGAGTATTGGTATTAGGCCTTCTTTGAAGGTCTGATAGAATTCTGCACTGAACCCATCTGGTCCTGGGCTTTTCTTGGTTGGGAGACTTTTAATGACTACTTCTATTTCTTTAGGGGTTATGGGACTGTTTAGATGGTTTATCTGATCCTGATTTAACTTTGGTAATTGGTATCTGTCTAGAAACTTTTCCATTTCCTCCAGATTTTCCAATTTTGTTGCATATAGGCTTTTGTAGTAGGATCTGATGATTTTTTTAATTACCTCAGAGTCTGTTGTTATATCTCCGTTTTCATTTCTAATTTTGTTAATTTGGATACTGTCTCTGTGCCCTCTGGTTAGTCTGGCTAAGGGTTTATCTATATTGTTGATTTTCTCAAATAACCAGCTCCTGGTTTTGTTGATTCTTTGTATAGTTCTTTTAGTTTCCACTTGGTTGATTTCAGCCCTTTATTTGATTATTTCCTGCCTTCTACTCCTCTTGAGTGTATTAGATTCTTCTTGTTCTAGAACTTTCAGGTGTGCTGTTAAGCTCTTCATATATGCTCTCTCCAGTTTCTTTTTGGAGGCATTCAGAGCTATGAGTTTTCTTAACACTGCTTTCATTGTGTCCCATAGGTTTGGGTAAGTTGTACTTTCATTTTCATTAAATTCTAGGAAGTCTTTAATTTCCTTCTTTATTTCTTCCTTGACCAAGTTATCATTGACTAGAGCATTGTTCAGCTTCCATGTGTATGTGGGCTTTCTGTTGTTGTTGCCATTGAAGAGCAGCCTTAATCCATAGTGATCTGATAGGACGCATGGAATTATTTCAATCTTTTTATATCTGTTGAGGTTTGTTTTGTGACCAATTATATGATCAATTTTGGAGAAGGTACCATGAGGTGCTGAGAAGAAAGTATATTCTTTTGATGTAGGATGAAATGTTCTAAAGATATCTGTTGAACCCATTTGGTTCATAGCATCTGTTAGTTTCACTGTGTCTCTGTTTAGTTTGTTTCCAAGATCTGTCCATTGTTGATAGTGGGGTGTTGAAGTCTCCCACTATTATTGTGTGAGGTGCAATGTGTGCTTTGAACTTTAGTAGTTTCTTTTATGAATGTGGGAGCTCTTGCATTCGGGGCATAGATGTTCAGAATTGAGAGTTCTTCTTGGTAGATTTTTCCTTTGATGAGTATGAAGTGTCCTTCCTTATCTTTTTTTGATGACTTTTGGTTGAAAGTCAATTTTATCCAATATTAGAATGGCTACTCCAACCTGTTTCTTGGAGCCATTTGCCTGGAAAATTGTTTTCCAGCCCTTTACTCTGAGGTAGTGTTTGTCTTTAACACAGAGGTGCATTTCCTGGATGCAGCAAAATGCTGGGTCCTGTTTCTGGATCCAGTCTGTCAGTCTATGTCTTTTTATTGGGGAGTCAAGACCATTGATGTTAAGAGATACTAAAGAATAGTGATTGTTGTTTCCTGTTATTTTTGATGTTGTTTATATGTTTGTGTGGCTATCTTCTTTTGAGTTTGTTGAAAGATTACTTTCTTGCTTTTTCTTGAGTGTAGTTTCCCTCCTTGAGTTTGCATTTCCATGTATTATTCTTTGTAGGACTGGGTTTGTTGAAACATACTGTGCAAATTTGGATTTGTCGTAGAATATTTTGGTTTCACCATCTGTGATTATTGATAGTTTTGCTGGGTATAGCAGCCTGGGCTGGCACTTGTGTTCTCTTAGAGTCTGTATGATGTCTGCCCAGGATCTTCTGGCTTTCATAGTCTCTGGTGAGAAGTCTGATGTAATTCTTGATAGGTCTGCCTTTATATGTTACTTGCCCTTTTACCCTTACTGCTCTTAATATTCTTTTCTTGTTTTGTGTATTTGGTGTTTTGACTATAATGTGATGGGAGGAATTTCTTTTCTGGTCCAGTTTATTTGGCGTTCTGTAGGCTTCTTGTATATTTATGTTCATCTCTTTCTTTAGGTTAGGGAAGTTTTCTTCTATAATTTTGTTAAAGATATTTACTGGTCTTTTAAGTTAGGAATCTTCACTCCCTTCTATACCTATTATCCTCAGGTTCTGTCTTCTCCTTGCATCCTGGATATCTTGGATGTTTTGGGTTAGGAGCTTTTTGGATTTTGTGTTTTCTTTGACTGTTGTGTTCATGTTTTCTATGGTATCTTCCGCACCTGAGATTCTCTCTTCCACCTCTTGTATTCTGTTGGTGATGCTTGCATCTATGACTCCTGATTTCTTTCCTATGTTCTCTAACTCCAGGATTGTCTCCCTCTGTGATTTCTTTATTGTTTTTATTTCCTGATTGTGTTTTCCTGTAATTCTGCCCATTTGATTGTGTTTTCCTGTAATTCTTTAAGGGATTTCTGTGTGTCCTCTTTAAGTGTTTCCAGTTGTTTACCTGTGTTCTCTTGTATTTCTTTAAGGGAATTATTTATTTCCTTCTTAAAATCTTCTATCATCCTCTTGATATGTGATTTTAAGTCTGAGTCTTCCTTTTCTGGTATGTTGGGGTATCCAGGGCTGGCAGTGGTGGGAGAGCTGGGTTCAGCTGAAGCCAAGTAGTCTTGGTTTCTGTTCCTTGTGTTCTTGCCCTTGCCTTTCGCCCTCTGGTTATCTCTGGTGTTAGCTGGTCTTTCTCTCTCTGACTGTGGCTTGTCTTCCCTTCAAGCCCAGGTCACAATATTCCTTGGAGACCAGTTCTCTTTCCCAGTTGTTCCTCAGTCCCTGTGTCTGGATTCCTCCTTCCCCTGGCTTCTCCACACAAGTGGGCTGCTCACTTTCTCCTGGGGCTGTTTGACTATGGCGCCCTGGTGGCCCAGGCAGATGTCTCCCGCCACAGGTGGAAACCTGCAGACTCTCACCTCCCGGCTTTTCCTCAGTCCCAGCATCTGGACTCCTGGCTCTGCCTTTTCTTCTACAAAACTCTGTTAATTCTTTATTTGATGCCTAGACCTTTAGTTTCTACAGATTTATGTGACAATCGTTGAAATAATACTTTACATCCTATATATTTTCAATAAGTCTTGAACTCTAAATGTATGTTCTAGAGAAAGGACTGAAGGAGCTGAAGGGGTTTGCAACCCATAAGAAGAACAACAATATCAACCAACCAGATCCCCCAGAGCGGCCAGGAACTAAACCACCAACCAACGAGTACACATAGAGGGACTCATGGCTCCAACCGCATATGTAGCAGAGGATGGCCTTGTCGGACATCAATGGGAAGAGAGGCCTTTGGTCCTGGGAAGGCTCAATGCCCCAGTGTAGGGGAATGCCATGGTGGGGAGGTGGGAGTAGGTGGATGGGTGGGTGAACACCCTCATAGAAGCAGGGGGAGGGGGATGGGATAGGGGGTTTTGGGAGGGAGGAGACTGGGAAAGGGGATAACATTTCAAATGTAAATAAATAAAATATCCAATAAAAAGGGAAAATTAACAGGCAAATAAAAAGGAACATTGTACAAGAATGAAACAAAATGAATAAACTAACAAACAAACAAACAAAAGCAATAAAAGTATTGTATGTACTGGGGATCCTCAGTACTTCTTGTTATTATTTCCTTCCTTCCTCCCTCTCTTCCTTCTTTTTTTCTTTTTTCTTTTGAATAGGACCTCTATTTTCACAGTTAGGTTTGCTGGCCTTGAACTTTCAGTAATTCTCCTGCCTCAGCCTCCTAAGTGTCAGGATTTCGCATGAGCACCACCGCATCCAGTATGATGACCCTTTTCATGCTGCATTTGGTCCTGGCCAATGGAAGCTAATCCTGACTGGAGCACGTGCCTTCTATCTCAGCTCCTCATCTTCTTCAATTTATCTTCCCTCTTCCCCACTTAAGTCTCTCCAGGTCCAATGCTTGGACTTTTTAAATTGACCTAGTGGGCTAAGGATGTAGATAAATGGCCAAACACTTGCTTGGAGTGTGCAAGGCCCTGGGTTTGATTCTCTGTACCACAAGGGACAATTGTGTGGTACAGAGAATCACTAAACGGTGAATTGACCTATTGGCAATTGATTTGAAGTCTCGGGTCACTAAATAAAAACTGTTTTCCCAGCCTTTATATTGTTACCGTGATGAGTAATTAGTTAAACAAGTTTTTCTTTACTCTTTTGTTACTTTTTTAAAAAATAGTGTGTGTGTGTGTGTACACATGAATGTGTGTATACACATACACTTGAGCTACAGTGCTTATGTGGAAGTCAGAAGACAGCTTGTCAGAGTCAGTTCTTTGTTTACACTGTGTGGTTTCTGGGGATTGAACTCAGGTCTTCAGGCTTGGCAGCAAGTGCCTGCCCAGCTAAACCAGTTCACTCACCTAAGCTATTCTTTTTAACAAGTCATTATTTTTTTCTCTGTCTTTATTGCTTATTGGAATAGGTGACCTAAATTTCTTATGCATGTAGGTCCTGTAGTTACTTACTTTGATTTTTTTTCCACGGAAGAGGACATAAGAAAAGATGCTAGCAACAGGTGTCTATGAAGGATGAACCTGGATGAGGTGTCTAACAGAATCAAGTCTTCAGGCCCAGACAGCATGGGAAGTGTCTGAACAAGGAGAAGAAAGTTGGCCATTGTTTTAGCATTTCCTTCGATGTCATGAGCCTGTAACTTCTCCACCAGGATTGGGACTTCCTAGTGAAATCCACATTATGGAATGATCTTCCTGTTTCCCCCAAAGGATCATGGAATCACAATTTACAGTTATGAGAAACCTTAGAAAGTCATTGGGCCCTACTTCCCAGCAGCTGAAGGACCTTTCTAGATAATATTCAAGCTCTGTGGGGTCCCTTCAGTTATAGCAATAATAAGAAAATCTCACCATTTTATCTGTCTCAAGTAATTATAAGTTTCAAAAGAGCTTTGAGTGGCTGGTGTGAAGATCAGCCAGCTAATGTGGATACTAACCAGAGTTTTAATTTTAGCTGCAGCCAATTTCCCACATTAATGGTGATGGATAATGACCAGCTGTGAGCTGCTCTGGTGCTGAGAAAGCAGCCTGCAGTTTCAGAGACTGGAAACCTCTTTGATATTCTATAGGGAGGGAACCCCCCCACTCTTGAGACACCATGTTGAAATGAGTGCTGATAACTGGCATGGGAATGGTTGACAGGCTGGATCAAGCACATAGGATTGGCAGGCTGGATCAAGCACATATGATTGACAGGCTGGATCAAGCACATACCTAGTTTAAAATGGATTTCTTTTTAAATTTTATGTCCCTTCTTTTATTTGTTTTAATTTTATTTCTTCCTCTTATGCTTTCCAACGCATGCCTTTTGATTAACTATGACAATTTTAAAAAAAAAATCCAGGCAAGCTTTACCCATTGTTATTATGTCTATTCTGAACTTGGAGTATGCATATTGGGGAGCAAACTAATAATGAGTTTATTTTCCCTAAATCCAGTTTGAGAGGCAGATGTGTGTGTGTGTGTATGTGTGTGTGTGTGTGTGTGAGAGAGAGAGAAAGAGAGAGAGAGAGAGAGAGAGAGAGAGAGAGAGAGAATACAGGAATTTGATACAAATTTGACACACAAATGTTCTAGAATTATCATCTCTTTTGATTTCTCTAAACCAATATTCAGTGTTAGTTGAGCAATGTAGAAAAGACTGTGCCTTGCATTTTGAAGGCTGTGAGGTAAGTACAAAGCATGTTAGTTATGCATTTGTTAACTCCCAAGTGTTCACTGTTTCATTGTCCGGTGTCTTAATGTCTTTGGGTCTCATCTGGACAGAACTGTATGCCTTCAGTGCAAACAGGTTAGCAACTGCTTTCCAGCCTGCCCAGATATCTATTTATGTAACACTTGGTAAATGGCAGTGATAAATGATCATGTACTTCCTGGGAGCACAAGTGTCTTTCTAAAGGTCAAGTACATTTGAGTGCTCCGTTGATGATCTGGAAAGGTGGAAGCCAGTAGGCAAGGCAAGTCAAACCAAATAATAGAAAAGCTGAAAGGTCAGTAAGGAGCACAGCGACCTTGAACAGAGAGATGCTGAATAGCAGGACTCTTCTGCTTCTTTCTATGACTATTAACTATTTCTCAGTGTTTTGTGAACTTGGTGAACACAATCTCTTGGGATCTATTGGGGACACACTTTTTTTTGAGAGGTCCCTGGGTCTTCTGTAGCAGCTTGTCTTAGAGTAAAACATGTTTAACTCTGGCAAGAAAGGCTTTTCATTGTCCCGGAGACATGTCTTTGTCAGAGCCATTTTCCATAATTATCTGCTTTGCCACTTAAAAGGCCCTCTACTGGCATTCACTAATGATGCTCATGGCTCTGTGAATCTTGGTCCTTGGTTTTCAGAGCCTGGTTTATTAGCTGCAAAGAGGTCAAGGTAATTGCCCCAGAGCAGACTCCTTTGATCTGAAATGGACCTGGAGGTTTAGAATAGCAGTTCTAAATGTTTGTTCCCTTACTTTTCTGGATCTATGTTGTTATTCCTTTAGGTATGGCTTATGGAAAATTGATATTTATTCATTCATCATACAATTCCTGAATATGATTTTGTACCAGGTTAGATTTTAGAGAAATTAAGATGAGAAAAGCCACCAAGAATCTGAGAGAAAGAGAGAGAGTCAGTATTTCCAATATGAGATGTTTACAAAGGTAGCAGAGGCATAATTAAATGCAGGGGGCAGGCTTTCAGGTCTGCCCAGGGTCTTAGACAGTTATAGGAACTGCATTTGGTTTTAGGTTTTGAAGCTTAGTTACAGGTTTCCAGACAGACATAAAAGGGAAATGTCATTTTCTATGGTGGCAGCTCATAGTCTCTTGCAACATCTTCTCTCCTTTCTTAAAATGCTCTACAAATGAGCCCTCCTGGTGGAGAAGGTTGGGGGCCATCAACATACTTCCAGTATGGCCACCTTAGTTTATAGCGGTCTCCCCTCCCCTCTTTAGTCAGAAAGACTCTCCCCTCAGACCCTTTCCACTGCAGCAGCCCCAGGAGTGCTCTCCACCTCTCCTTTACTTTAGAGAATATCCTTCTTCTAGTTTGCTTTCTATTGATGCAAGAAACACCACAACTAAAAGCAACTTGGGGAGGAAAGGGTTCTTCCAGCTTACAGGTTACAGTTCATCACCTAGGGAAGCCAAGTCAAGCTCCCCAACAGGAACCCAGAGGCAGGAACTGAAGCAGAGGCTATGAAGGAACACCACTTAGTGGCTTGCTGCCTGGTTCAGGGTCAGCTACCTTTGTTACACAACCTAGACTTACCTGCCCAGGGACAGTGCTACCTGTTGTATTTCATAAAAAAAGAAAGGAAAGCCAGGGATGAGTTTGGTAGAGGTGCAGTATGGTGTGGGGGAAGGGGGGACTATCTGCGGGCCCATGCTGAGACATCCCTTCCCCAGGGACCAGCCATAAGACATAAAATGGTACAGTATAGAATAGAGTTTATTTAGGGCATGGGGGGAGTTGAGGAAGTTGAGTCAGAGAAGGGGGGGAAGGAGAGAGAGAGAGAGAGAGAGAGAGAGAGAGAGAGAGAGAGAGGCTATGAGCACATGGAGAGAGGTGGGGGAATGGGGAGAGAAGGGACAGAAAGGGAAGATGGTGAGTAAGAGAGTGAGGGGGGGCAAGCAACCTCTTTTTTTTTTTTTTTTTACTAAGTCAGGCATGCCTGACTGTTGCCAGGTAAATGTGGGGTGGAGCCTAGAAGAAATGCTAATAC
>JADRCH010000132.1:3080993-3092695 GCA_019843965.1 Rhynchomys soricoides | reverse complement strand
CTATCACTGAGCATCCACTGGACCAGTGTAAACAGACACCCTCATCCTCCCTCATCTTTCTTGTCCTGTATCCAGTATGGAAAGACTTGGCAGCACACAGTTGAAGATGAGGAAGGAGTATAGTGATGAAGGATAGAAAGTCGTAAGGAGGTAAGAATCATCCCTGCATCCTTTGTCAACTTGCAGTGACACTGTTACTCAGTGATAAGGATGATATGCAGGAATGACCAATAGAATTCTCTACCAAGACAGACATGTTTTAAACCCAAACCCTGCTTCACTAAGGTAGCCCTTTTCAACAGGTGTGCTGAGCAGTGAAATGTGGTTATTGCAATGACGCCACTGACTTTTAGTCTTATTTTAATTCACAGGGGGTACTGCCTGACAGAGTAAATGCCATGGCAAATGATAGAAGAGACAATAAAACAGAGATATACCTGCCTCTGCTTCCTGAGTGTTGGGATGAAAGGCATGTGCTACCACCACTTGGCCTACCTTGGGTCTCTCATGCTTTACATTTTTAAAAATTGAAATTAAAATGTAATTACATAATTTCTCCTTTTTTTCTCTCTTCCATTCTCATACACTCCTTCCCCCACCCCACCCCCCTCTCAAACTCATGGTCTCTATTTACTTAATTGTTATTTTATATATATGTGTATATATATTCCTCAATATCTAAATACAACCTGCTCAGTCCATATAATGTTGCTGGTGTGTATGTTAGTTTCGGGCTGACCATTTGGTACAGAATAATTAAACAGGAGCTCTTCCCTAGGGCATACTATCTCTCCCATTCTCTACAGTCTTTAGCTACCTGCAGTTCTTTGTCTGGCCTTGAAGTCTTCTTTCCACACTATCATTTCTATTGGTGTGATCCTCACTCAGGTCTTCTTTAGGCAACCACTTTAATGAGACTTCAAGTGTAGAACTTTGACATTTCTAGGAGTTACAGAACCACAGTAAACTCCTTGTTTCTCAGGCTGTTACAGTCTTTCTGTCTCTTGCAGTATAATTTCTGAACCTTAGATTCGGGACTTGTAGATGTAATAATCAGTTGGAGCTGGGTACCACACAGCCACGTGCTCCCCGCATTTTAACCCATTGTGGTTTTCTGCAATGCTCTCTGTCTGCTGCAAAGAGAAGATCCTTTGAAGAAGAGTGACACCTGTACTCATCTGTGTGTTTAAGGATACATATTTATAATGTAGCTAGGAATTATGCTTATTTATTAAAGTGGTGGTTATAGAATCTCCTCCAAGATGGGTGACTTTACTAGCTCCTGATAGTTGGCTAGCTTTCCAGTACAGTCATGATTTTCCTCTTGTTGAATGGGCAGTAAGCCCAATTAAAGAGTTGTTGGTTAAGACAAGGTATGTGTGTCAGAGTTTCAGCCTTAGAGATACTGCGTCAGGTTGATCAAGTTGTTCTGAGGTATCATAGCTGGGTAGTACTACTGGTTTCTGCCCTCCTTTCTGGTACCTTGAAAGCTAGTCTACAGAATGGAGATTTTCGAGTCATCTCCAGTCAGGCTTCCGGGTACGG
Organism: Rhynchomys soricoides; assembly: GCA_019843965.1. NCBI lineage: Eukaryota > Metazoa > Chordata > Mammalia > Rodentia > Muridae > Rhynchomys > Rhynchomys soricoides. The sequence goes on along the minus strand of JADRCH010000132.1, from coordinate 3,091,150 downwards.
TGTCTGAATTCATGGTATCTTCAGCAATTGGGACTTACCTTTAACATCTGGGAGGTAACCAAGAATAACAGCAATAGCCTATGATATTTTTTGTGAGTCTCTTAGACATTACTCACCAACAACTCAAAAGGGATCTTCTCATGCCTGGTGTTGAGATTTTTACTGGATATTTTGTGGCTCTTGGGGAGAAAATTGTCAGCCCAGATAGGAAAAGATCATTTAAACTATATAAACTCATCAGTACTTCATATAATTTTAGATAAATAGACAATATGACTTCTTACGGCATTTTCAGAACCCTAGCTTTTATTTTTCCTCCCTCCCTCCTCTGGGATTCATCTCCTACCACTCCTATTTAGAACACCATTCTCTCATCTCTTTCTTCAAATCACTCCTACACTGCTCTATCCAGTTTCTCCATGTTACATACTCATATCTGAGGATTTGCAACTATGAGCTTCAGATGAGAGAACAATTATGATTTGTTCTTTGGGTGTAAGTTATCTCATTCAATACTACATTTTCCCCTATCCATTTACTTCATTTTTATAGCTGAATAGTACAGTGTGGAATACCATTCATTATCCTTCAGTTGGTTAAAGGACACTTGGGTTGTCTGATTTTCTAGCTACTGTGACTAGAGCTTTAGTAAACACTGAGAGCAAATATCTCTGGAGTAGGATGTCAAGTCCTTTGGGCATATGCTGAAGAGCTGTATACCCTGTCCATATGGTAGATTCATTTTTAATTCTAAGAATTCTCCATCCTGATTTCTAGAGTGACTGGATGAGCTTGCAATCCTACTACTACTGAATGAGGCTTCCCTTTCCTTTGCACCCTCTCTGTCATTTCTTGGTGGGTGTTTGCTTGATTATTCTGACTGGGCTAAGAGGAAATCTCAAAATTGTTTGATTCACGTTTTCCTGAGTTCTAGGGATAATGAACATTTTTTTTTTTTGAGATATTTCTTAACCACATTAATGGGATATCACCCAAGTGGTTTAGTGCCCTGTGCTTTGAAAGTCTCCTCCCTAAAAAGGTATAATGTAATCCAGAGTGAGAAAGGTGGGTTAGACACTGGGCAACATTAATGGTATTCTTTGCTTTGGTAGATACCAAGACTTTATCCATTTTGATTTTGGTGCTTTGGGTTAACATGAACTAAATATTGCTGGAAGTCTTGAATTTTTAATATGAATGGCATTCCAGGAAGAGTTCTAGTAGGCAGGCAGGACAGCGCATGCCCAGCCCCTAGCACAGACAATGGCACAGATTAGGGCTTTATAAATAATTGCTGAATGCCTGTCAAATGAATGAAGGGTGAATGAACAAGCATGCAGAGCTTGCCACTAGGACTTTTTTCAGGTGTAAGTATATACCAGCTTTTAGCTAGTCTGGGGAATTTTTTTCCAACCTTACCTGATTGCTTGAGAAGGCTTCCCCTGCAACACTCAGATGGAGCTGTCTGTTCAAATCTAATCCGACAGCAATCTGCTTTGTCAAACACCGGACGCTGGTAGACTTGGGCTTTTCACATCTTTAAGCAGCATGACATGGATATCACAGAGTGTTGCTTAGAATAACCTGCTGGCAATCACTGTTACCCTAGGTGTTAGCTGAATTGCAGACTAGGTCTAATTTGATTTCTCTTATTTAATTGACAGTTTTTATGGAGAGCAAGACAGAACACATTTCTAGGGCAACATCTGGCTAAGTCTAAAATAGCCAAGGTCAAATTTCCAGTTGCCTTGTAGTGCTTGGGTTTAGCTGACAGCCTGCTGGACTCTCATTGCCTTGGGGTATCAGGCAAGGAGCAGCAATAAATGATAACTAGGATCATAGCATTGAGGCTGGCCTTTGCCCCTGGACAACCAGGAGAGTGACCGTCACTGCATTCCTATGGACAGCAGACTGCTTGTCTTTGGATGCTGCCTAAGTCACCTTGTTGCTTGACCCAGAATTAGATCTACAAGTGAGAGTTTTTATTTACAGTTTTCTTTGAGGTACATGATTTCATGACTGTAATTGAAAAACAATATATATCAAGTACTCTTCCCATCTTGGCATAACTTCAGAAGAATAGTGAAGTTGCTTACACTCCATGAAACCATTCTAATTCTAGATGGGAAAATCTTTCTACTAGGTCTTAAGACTTATACCTTGTGAATTTCGAAACAAGGCAGATACATGATAGTCAGCCTTTATTCCTGTGACAATACACCTGAGACAATTGATTTGAGAAAGAGAAAATACATTGGGGTTCACAATTTCAGAGGCTTTGGGCTGTTGTTGGCTGGCTCCGTTGTTTCCGGGCTTTGATGAAGAAAAGCAAGAGCACAGAAAGGCACAATAGAGGGAAAGTACTTACCTACCAGGAGCCAGGAAGCAGAAAGTTCAGAGAAGGGACCAGCACAAGATACATCCTTTAAGGGCAAGCTTCCAGTCTCCTAATAGCCCATTCAGCTGTGAACTCATCCATGGATTGCTCCTTTGATGAAGTTAGTGCCTATGTGATTGAATCACCTCTCAATATTACCACCAGTTGGTGACCAAGTCTTTCAAAGAGTAAGCACATTTGTCAGTTACATCAAGGGCCTCTCGGAAATGATCAGGTCCTTGATGATTATGAATATCCAATGAGATCAATCAATGCCAAGGTAGGCAGAATGTGAGCCATAAGGCAGAGAAGAGGTCTCATCAGTACCATCAGAGGGTCTGCCAGCCCTTCAGGGAGACCACATTTTCCAGCAACTTAGAGATAACCCTGAAGAAGGTAGAATTGTGTGAAATTTGTCAAGGGGTCTTTCTTAACTCTCTGGATTTGGGGGATTGAAGGAATAAAATTAAACATAATTACTAATTCATGGACTGTCTTGCCACCTGCATAGAAATTTCTAGCTTGGGATTTTTCTGATGCTTTTAGGAAAAACAGCAGGTGAGAGGAAAGCAAATGAGAAAACATGCCACCACTCATTTCCCTTGAGGGTTCTCAGTCCTGTCAAAGACACTGTAGGGACAACATTGACAGAAGTGCCAGAAATGTCAGCTCTAAGGGGAAAAAATGACGAGATAGAAAACTTCACTGAAAGCTTAGATGAGACCTCGCTCATTTCAACAGTTATTAGAGAAAGGCTCACTCACAAAGCTAGTCCATGGTGCTCCAAGGAGTATATCCTTTAGACACCTAGATCTGAATAGTCATTAGAGTAGGTTGTTCTGGGTGAATATAAAAATCCACAAGTGCTTCTAAGCAACTCTTTCTGCCATATGTATCTAAAGCAGGTGAAGGCCATGTATAAGTGTTCTGCAAAGAAGATAAGGGCATAAGCCGTGACGAGACGAGAGTTGAAGGCAGGAGTGCACATAACCCACAGTAAGACATCACACTTGACTAGCCACAAACTATTGAATGGGTCACATAAAGAAGGGCGTTTAAACATATGTGCTCATGAGAATACACAAATGCACACACATTCTACTTTGTTCAAAGATTTCACTAGTCTCTTTGGAGACTATATTTTTATTATACTGTTCTAGTTTTATTTGTGTTGCTGGGATAGAATATACACTAACAATAAGCAATGCAAGAAAGAATGGCTTTATTTTAGTTCACAATTCTAGGTTGTGGTTCATCATTGTGGGGAACTTATAGCTACAGCAGTTAGTCACACCACAGCCACATTCAAGAATACAGAGAAATAAATGCATACATGCTTAGTGCTCAGCTGGCTTCTCTATCCCTACACAGTCCAGGATTCCTAAATTAGGGACTAGGGTCACACATTTTCAGGATTTGTCTTGTCATATTAGTTAAAACATTCAAGAAAATCCCCTACAGACATGATGTCAGGCCCACCTGATCCAGACAGCCCTTCATTCTCTTCCAAAGTGGTTTTAGGCTATTCACACTGACCGTCATACATCAGTGGCAAAACAGCTAGAGGAGAAGCTGACCTCAGCCCTCTGATAGAGAGAAGGACTGAGCACTAACCAGCCAGCCAGATTCCAACATTGCTGATAGATTTGGGGGAAACAAGAGCTGTAGACTCTTAATCAGTATGAATATAAAACATGTATGATTTTCTAACAGCTCAGAGCCATCCTGTGGACCTTGTTGACCGGAATTCTGGCAGAGAACAGTGCTCTTGAAAAAAGAGCAAAGCATAAGTTCTCTCTTGAAAATGTGTCCAAAAACTATGTGGGGCATTGTGGTTGGTGTTCAGTCCTCTCTATCAGAGGGCTGAGGTCAGTTTCTCCTCTATCTTGTTCCAGAACTTCCCCCAGAAAGACTGGGTTTTCATAAGCTTCAAGAAGAGTTTAGGAATCCTGTCCCTGGACAAGCCTTCAGATGATTCTGGACCATATCCTGAGAATTCCTAAGTGTTTGATAGCTACCCCATCACATTAATGGAAACATCAATTAATGGAAATTTTGACTAATGGATCCCTTTAGTCAAAAGGCATCACCAGGACCTCCCATGCTCAATGCTGTATTCACAATATAGAAGGAAATCATACTCAGTCCTTACCCACATGAAGTTTAGATCTGAGTGGGGCTTAAGAATCTTAGAGGCAAGTTCATTGTTGCAGTTTCTGATCCCATTTCAGATAATATCAATGGATTCAGAACAGATAGCAGTGAGATGTCCTGGAGATGATTGGGTGATGACAGGGAGAGATCAATGTCATGGAAACATAGTTTGAACCACCTGTGTTTCAAATAGGTGCACCACACCACATAGGAACACTTGGGGAAACATCCCATGTTGGCTAAGAGGCATGCAAGGGTAAGAAAAAAACTTCTGCTAGGGTGTAGACGAAGCAAGACAGGGTGTGTTAACAGTTTAGGGTTGGTTGGCTTGAATAATTCTGGGGTGCTTTCGGGTAGGAGGATGGTCCTCAGGTTCCTGGGTCTTGGCCCTGGGATGACTGCATACAGGGCAAGAATGGCACTGTATATGGGTTAGATGAGAAGCTACGGTATATGGGTTAGATGAGAAGCTACCGTATATGGGTTAGATGAGAAGCTACTGTATATGGGTTAGATGAGAAGCTACTGTACATGGGTTAGATGAGAAGCTACCTGGCTTGCCTGGAGGAGGCATGTACTCTACGGAGTTGACTGGTGCTTTAGGCTGTGCCTGGGAGGGCTAGAATCACCTGAGGGCTGAAGACCCTTGAGTGCACAAATACAAAAATTGAAAAAAATCAGGAAACCCACTAAAGATCAATGTCGCCATGATGAATAGATAAATAGAAAACTAAAGAAAGTAAGAAAATGTAGATCCACCACCCTTTGATCAAGTTTATTACATGGAAACAGCTGTAGCGGGTAAAAGCATTACTTGGCAAAAATAATTTAAATAGAAATGTGTAGGATATAGGCTGTATAATATACATATTTCATCTAAGATGGTGTTTCTTTAAAAATAAATCTGGCAGCTCAAAGATTAATGTATGCAATTATTTATACCAAAGTCTGTTTCCCAAATGCCTGGGCTCATCACATCTCTTTCAGTGCTTTCTGAGCAGAACAGTAAGCTGCTGCTGGAAACGGAAGATGGAAGCCTTTGACTTACCTCTCCTTAGAGGAAAAAGTGGTACCTGAAACCTGCAAGGCAAGAGTTTGACTAAGCTAGATGTAATTTGATGGTCGGGGTACTTTATGAAATACACTATGCTTGTGTGGGTAGGCTTATAATCTCACTTTCGTGCCACAGAGAGTGTTTTTCTCTATTTGGGGATCATGGGATCTACACCACATAACATTTTATGGTCACATTAAAAATAAGTTGCAAAGCTTGGAGAGGCTTTTCTGGTCCTTTGTTTCTTAATAAGACTTTGTGATATAATGCCCTTCATGTTCATCATGTTTCCTGGGAGGTGGGAATGACTAAGATAGATGTCTATAAAGAATGAATATTGATGGCACATTCTGTAACGCTCAATGAAGGTTGTGAATTCACCAGATGCTTCGAAAGCTAGCTGTTCTATTGTGTGTTTCCTTGGCCCAAGCTTGGATATTTTCCAAGAAGCAGTTGCAAAATCAAGTAGAAGGATTTGGTATGAGTGTGATTGTGTGTGTGTGTGTGTGTGTGTGTGTGTGTGTGTGTGTGTGTAGTGAGTAAACTTTAACTTGTTTAAATGAGTAATGTGTGAACAGCTTTCCAATCTTCCTTCAACCAAATGATGAGCTTGGATTTTATAGGAAATCAAATAAGAAGCTAAAGAAAAAATATCAACAACACCAACAATTTAGGGAAAAAAAAATCAGCTTGGATCTTTACTTCTAAGCGAGCTGGCCCCTAGGCAATCATTTTGTAAAGAAACCAGGTCCTTAGCGCTAAGTTTGCTTAGCAACACGTTTTCTTGATGAAGGTTCTCAAAGCCAGGGAAGTGAATGGAGGTTTGATTAACCACAGGCCATAATGGCTATATCAGTTTCTTTTGTAAGTGAAAGATTGTCTTTGCATATTCATAAGGGGTGTCTAAGCACCTCTGCTGGAGCTGTCAGGGCTCTAAACCGGGTTGGATTAGGAAGTGTATGGGAGGCCTCCCAATGGGTGGCCCTGGGGGACATTTTTTCACAATCAACAATTCAGATGTACAGAATTTCCTCACTGTAAAAGTTGTCAGGCTTTGAAGGAGGTTATAGAATTTACTTTTCCCATAGATCTTTAAGGACAGGACAGAATCTCGCTGAATGGGTTGAATTCAATACAGTTGTGAAGTCTTTGAAATGAGCTATTACTGGGATAGAAGAGATGAAGAAAATGCAGAAGGCGAGATGCACGAAAGTCAATCCAATTATCCCAGCAGCTGAGGTGGGGCCCCTGTCCGAACTGAGCCTTGTGAGATGATGGTTACATATTTGTAGTTTAGGATAATATAAATTTCTTAATAAACACTTGTAAGGAGCTGGCCCACTGCAGGCCTACCTGGTGTGAAATGCTCGGACATCACTGTGGACATGAGGAAAAAGAGCTGAGGTTTGAGTCACTCATACAAAGTCATCCAATCGCTCCAGGCTAAACTTTGTTTCATTTGTCTAATTTTTCTCCCCTTTAGAGCAAAGTGTATTGTCACACGTTAGCCTCCAAACAAATGTAAGGAAGAGATGGGAATGAGGGAGGGATTATTTACTTGGAAATAAATCTTAGAGTTACTAGCAAGTAAAGATTGGATTCCAAATTCCTGCCACTCACTCACGTGGCTTCCCTCAGAGACTTCTAAGCTTGGCATTGTCTGATTCTGTTTTCTAAACAGATTATGATAGCGGAGCCCACTGCATTCTAGAAATGAGAGTCCATAGAGGCCATCAAAGCTACAAGTCAGAAATGGATTTCTCTGCTACGTGTTCTACTCCAATCACATATCCCAAAAATCCAGGAATGAAGGATATGCTCCCAAGCATCATGCAGGAAAGCCGTGAGGAGGTTGTGAATTAGACTCTAGGGCAGCTTTAGAACAATTCCTGCTCAGGATGCAGACTTAGCTCAGGGCACACGCATGCTGAGTATTAAAGGCTTTTTAGAGAGCTGGGTTTTGCCTGTGAGCTCCTAGAGACCATTCTTTTTTTTAATCCCTAAATTCGGCTTACAGGAACTTTGAAACAAATGCATGCTGCAGTACTCTCATTATTCAATTATGACAGTCTTTCCCCAGCTTTTTAATTAGCACTCATTTACTGAGAATTAAACTGTCATTTTAGTTGAACTCAAAGGAGTACCCCAGGGACATGCATTCCACTAGATAACAAAGGCACCATATAATTCCGATGCTTCAACAATTTAGACTGAAGCCACGACAGGGCTTTTCTGTCAGCCATTTCGGATGGAACTTAATCATTGCTGTCGAAGGCTGAGGGAGGCTGTGGAGGGTGTATGATTCTACACGTGACGATTTGATGCCTGATAACGTTAGATCAGGATAGCAAACTGCTGGAATCCCACTTGATGCTGTCAACCAGGTAAGTCAGCAGAAAAGACGTTCAGCTTCCATCCCTGGTTTGACCACCAGCTGCTGTGTGTTCTAGGCTATGTGGACTCTGTTTGCTGGAAATGAGAAGGTACTGTTATTAGGTGGGCTGTGATTGTGGTTTCCACTGCCCTCTGGGCCTGTCCCGACTTCCTCAGGCCTATCCCCTCTCCCTTGGCATTTATTCTATAAGATTCTTCCCATCTGAACATTATAGGAGTCTACCAAACTAAGCAGATGGAGGACCAGATTTTCTCATCATTACCTCTGGAAAAATGTCATTGGCTTTTGATTCTAGTGGTTCAAAATAAAACGACTGTATTACTTTGTTGGTGGTAGATTTTGTTTAGCTCTTACTATGCCTAAGACCTTGGGTATCATCTTAACAGATTTTCATAATTGCCATTCAGTCAAATGAGTGACTGAGGAATGTTGACAAGTTGGATGCCCTTGGATTCAAGAGTAGCATCTTAGGAACATAGATTGTAGGAGAGACATGACCTTACCCTTCATCCAGTGCAGTGTTCACTTTAAATTGAGACCCTGTGAGGTCAGAGAAACTTGCTGATTTTCCCAAGCTGAACAACTGAATTTGTGGGGAATGAAACCAGGAACCCAAGTGTCCTGGATTCCAGGTTTTGTTTTGTTTTGTTTTGTGTTTTTACACCATTTTACAAGCTGTCATGCATGAGCCCTGGCTTCAGCCTGTGGTATTTAAGTACATTGAAACTTAACACTGATCATGATTCTAAGTACCAAACTAATTAAAGCCAGCCAATGGCAGCCATAGGAGTTTGGCATGATACCTGGAGGAAAAGGAAGAAGTAGCAGGTGGAATAAAGTACAAACAACTGAAAATAGTTTTTAAAAAATCAAGGCACATTCAAGGAATATTGGCTATTGGGGACTCTCCCATCTTCATAGCCTTAGGAGGAGGCTCTGTTCTGATGTTTCATCTTCAAAGTGGGGATAAATGATGCAGTTATATTGAGGAATTACTTCAGGATAAACACACTAGGAAGCTTCATTTCACTAAACAAAACAAATAACAACAACAAAAACAAACAAACAAACAAACAAACACAACCCCAGGTCTAGAGTAGGAATCTAACGGAAAAGCCAAACTTTGCTTCTGTCAAATCTTAGCCATTTACGTGTAATGCTTAGAAGCAATGGAAGCAGTGATGGGAACTGCGGGACCAAGACCTAGTCCAGATGAACTTGGATGGGACGGAGAGGCTGAACAGTCTTTCACAACTGGATCTCATGTTGCTGATGGTTGCACTGATTTGTGATTCTTTGTGTGAAGTAGCAGCATGGATTATAAACATTGATGAAAGGAGGGTGCAAGGGTCTAAATGCTTTCTAATGCATATACTTTAAATTTGTATCTATGTGTGTATGTGCACGCATGTCACAGTGTATATATATATATATATATACATATATATATATATGTATGTGTATTTCTGTGTATGTGTATATGTATGTGTGTGTGTGCATGTGTGTGTGAGGGGGTGTGGTGGGTGGGTAGTGTGTAGATCAGAAGACAACTTGTGAGAGTCAATTCTCTCCTTTACATGTGGGTCCTAGGAACTGAGCTCAGGTCACTATGACAGGAAGCACCTTTATCACTGAACCGTCTCTCAGAACTATGTGTACTGTAAAAACAACCGGTCTTCATATTTAGGGTTAAAAAATAGATTGTTTTTCCACCATGTGAAAATGTAATTTATATTTTTACTTAGACAAGATCTACATCACAGAAGTGGAGAAGCAACTCCTGCAGGTTGTCTTCTAGCTACTCAATGTGCCCCATATGTTTGCACCCCACACACGCACACACTAAATAAGGGTGCTCTTGTCTTTTAGTATGAAAGACTTCTGACGTTCTTGTGGTTTTAGACTTTCTATCTTCTCAGAAATCTATCATTTCTTAAGAATTACTTTATTCGAGTCCTAAACCAAACACTGTGTATAAATAAGAGGACATTCCTGTCCTGACCTTTCTTAGGGCATCTATACTTTCACCTGACTTGGCTTTTAATTTTTACTAATACAAGAATTGGCTAAATGACAGCAGTGTCCTCAGTTACAGGTAAGACTCACTTGAGCAGTTTCTTCCCTTAAACAATAAAACAAAACAAAGCAATGAAAAGCCCTGCACCTTGGTTCTTCAT
>JADRCH010000132.1:3064705-3080004 GCA_019843965.1 Rhynchomys soricoides | reverse complement strand
TTCTTCTTCTTCTTCTTCTTCTTCTTCTTCTTCTTCTTCTTCTTCTTCTTCTTCTTCTTCTTCTTCTTCTTCTTCTTCTTCTTCCTCCTCCTCCTCCTCCTCCTCCTCCTCCTCCTCCTCCTCCTCTTCTTCCTCCTCCTCCTTCTTTTTCTCTTCCTCCTCCTCCTTTTTCTATTCCTCCACCTCCACCTCCTCTTCCTCCTCCTTTGGTTTTACTAAAAATTGGACCCAGATCCAGGCAAGTGTGCTACCACTGACCTACAGACAGCTGGGCTACATGAAGCTATAGGCACCGTAGCTACACTGAGCTATAGGCAACTGGGTTACCACTAAGCTACATCTTCATTTTTTTTCACTTTCTTTAAATTTTGAGATAGGCTCTCACTAAGTTTCTCAGGCTAGCCATGATGAACTCACTCTGCAGCATAGAAAGGCCTTGAACATGTGAGCTTCCTGCTTTAGCCTCCCCGAGTAGCTGGGATTAGAAGTCTTCACCCACAGACTTGGATCCTAATTCTTTTGGTTTGAATTCTTAGTATCTCATTTGCATTTCCTAATATTATTGGAACAGAATTTACCGCCGAGGGCAACCAAAGGCAACAACAATAGCTTGTAATGTTTTGAGGGTCACTTGGACAATCCTGACCAAAAACTCAAAATAGGGCTTTTCATGCCTAGTTTTTGGGTATTTTTAGGTGGTTTCTTGCTATTGGGAAGAAAGAGCATTTCAGTTAAATTGTATATGTATATTTATACACAGACTTACATGTATTGTAGGGGTTTTAAGGTAAATAATTAATATTGTTATTTCTTATGACTTTTCCAAACATCCTTACTGTTATTCTACCCTCTTCTTCTGCCTCCCTGCTCCCTAGTTAGAACTCCCAATTTTACATATCAGATTTAGCATCATTTCTTAATCAGACTCAGCTTTGTAAGCTCAAGAGCTTTGGATTGATGGATTCTCAGGTCAGATTAGAGGGCTCTGCTGTCTCACTTACAATTTTTGAGTTTCCTAGAGGACAGTGCTATGCACTCCCATTTAAGAACCTTCGTGTATTTGAATACTCAGTCTGTAGTAGAACTAGATGGCTTCTGACCACATTTCCTAAAGGTGTCTGTCCTGCCTGGTAGCAGAGCTGACAAGAGGATGAGCTCTATGCTAAGCTGTTTCTTTTTTCTTTAAAAAGAGAATTATTTTTAGTATATTTATTCTCTCTCTCTCTCTCTCTCTCTCCATGTGTGTGTGTGTGTGTGTGTGTGTGTGTATGCTCATGAATTCGGGTGCTGAAAGAGGCAGAAAGAGGCTGTGGAATCTCCAAGATCTGGAGATACAGGCAGTTATGGGCTTTGTGATGTGAGTTCTGGGTTCACAGTCTTCTTCAGGAGCAGGAAGTGCTCTTAACCTCTAAGTCATCTTTCCAGCCCCCATAAACCTTCTGTTGACAATTACCTCAGAACCAAGGATCTGAAATTTCAAGGATCAGTATCTAAACTTGGTGAATTTGAGAGAGCAAGCTATTTGTGGGGAAAGGCACTTAGGAGAAAAGAAAATCCTAACCCCGATGTTCTGGGAATTCTCTCCTAGGTAATGCAACAGTGACAGCTCTTGCTCTTTGTAGCTGCTCAATTTGGTAATGAGCATCTTATATTATACAGAGCATTTATGGAGCCTGGATATCTAGGAGAAGTCTATAATCAATCCTTTAAAATCACTCCTGATCTTCAGACGATAATTCACATTTACATAAGTGGTTGTCACCATAAGGCATTTTATATACCCTGTAGCATTATTCTTCATATGAGCATTAATGAAATATCCATAACTAATGAGAACACAATAAATGATCTTATAGTTATTTTCTTTCTCTTATTCAGGAGAGGGCTTTAATGAGGAGGTGAATCTGCAAAAGGTTGGCTGAATGGAAAGGTAGCCAGATAAGTAGGTGGCTAGGCAAGCAAGCAGTGGTAGACAAAGTACAGGGGAACTCTGGGCCAGGGGTTCAGACCTAGCTGGAAAAGGTAAGGGTGTAACATCTGAAAGACAAGGCAACTGTCTGTCCAAGGTATGAATTCTAGAGTCAGCCGTTACAGTAACAGAAAGCAAGACAACCTGAAGATGTTTTCTGCGCTGTTACTTTCCTCATCTACAACCTATATCCAGTACCGAGGAGAGTAGTAGCAAAGTTTAAACCTGTAAGTCCTTGTAAAGTTTCCAGAACATCATCTGGTATATGATAAGGTTGTATTTATGCAAAATAGAGCTATGATTATTGTTTTCAATAAAAATGAGTATAAGGTGGGTTTTGGACCTCACAAATGATGAATGGAGATGGCACAGAATATGAATGTAGTTTGACTTCTGAAGTAGAACACTGAGTTATATTGTATGTCACTATTCCTATGTAAATGTGAATGTCTCAGATATGTAACCAATGAAAGACCAAAATGCAGCTATCACCAATGTCAATTAGTGAACCATTGAGTTTACAGGGATAATTTTCAGGAATCTGGATGAAGGGTTACTTATGGAGCAGAAATCAACAAAAGCCCACCCCAACATGGGGTGGCTCATGAAAGCTGGAAACCTGGAATATACTACAAAACCTGCAGGTAGCTCAACAGGCTGGACAGTATTTTTTCAGGTTGTCTTGGTTGGTCTCAGTCTCTCCCAAGCAGTGCAGGTGTCCTAAGAGTGATTCTTAGGGGTTTCTACTGCTTACATATGCTTGGGAAGGGAGGGGCCTGAAGAATCTGGTGGGTTTCAGGAAATTCCTGGAGCCATTGAGTTGTTTTCATTTTAAGTGTAAGGAGTTTCCCTGCAAGATAGACTGTTTCAATTCCCCTTAATGACTATGTCTCAAGGAGTTTACCTCCTTGGTGGAATGCTTGTTGTACAAGTTATGAAGACCTAAGTACAGATCCCTATCATACCCATAAGAAGCTGAAAGTGATGTTTACCTAAGATCCTAGGACTGGGAAAACAAAGACAGGAGGATCCCTGGGGCTTTTGGCTATCTAGTCTAGCTAATCAGTAGGAAGTCCAGCCCTTCCTCCCAAATGGAGACTGATTGAGGAACATATCTAACATCAATCTCTGGCATCTACATACATGTTTGCATATGTGCACATGTAGTGTAACTACACACACACACACACACACACACACACACACCCCAATTGTTACAACTCCAGAATTACCATCACTCAAGAAGTTAAAAGACAGTTTCTTGCACTATTACTCAGTCTAGCTTGAAACTCAGTATTATCTTTGGGGTGGCTCCAAATTCATGGCAGGCCATTAACCTTAGATTCCCAAGTGCTTAGATGAGAGGTATGTGCCAGCCACTATGCCTGGCTCAAAGCTCAGAGATTAACATTTTGAAACTATTCACTACATGTGAGGTTGCTGCTTATATTTTTTAGTTCCCAGGGGTAATATGATAGTTATTTTGCAAGGTAATTATATTTATTTAATAATATAATCCAATTAATATTTATCTGTATGTTAGCAAAAGTGGTTGTTGATTCTCAAGACAAGGATAGCAGTATGTTCAAAACACTATGTTCAGGTATATGAAAAGCACCATGAATAGAGAAAAAATGAGGTGCTGTTAGGCACTAAGGATGCTCACTCTACCTCAGTGGTGGAGAATGATGGCAATGGAAAAGTTCACAAAAGTTATAGGAAGCATTACATAGTCTTAGAAGAAATTAAATTATCTAAGAGAGGAAAGGCTAAAATTATTGCTCATTATAGAGGCAGGCTTGCTAACAGAGGAGGCATAAAGCATGTGTTAAGGACTGGAGTGAAAGTGGGGAAGTGGAGGGAATTGGATTAAGCAGGTAGGAAAGTGCACCATTATAAAAAAAGCTTTCAGGACATACTTAAAGTACTGCCTTTGTAGAATGTTACAACTTAAGAAACAAGGCACAAAGATCTGATTTGCTTTTCAGAATGTTCTTCCTCAAGACCATTTAGACAATGCATTGGATAAGAACAACATGCTACACAAACGTCTATTAATAACAATGGAAGAATATTTCAATGCCTTTGCCATAAATGATGAGAATATGAACTAGGATTAGAAAGTTCAGGAAGTAAACCCAGAAGGGTTTGTTGGCAAACTGCATGTACAAGTGAAGGAGGGATTTCTTAATATCCAACATGGTGTCTAGCAATTACCCCCTTTTGAAGACACCACTAATGATCAAATCAAATTCTGCCACAAAAGATATTAGAGGGAATAACAGAGGGGATATAAGTGCAAGGGTAAAACTAGAATTCACTTAAAGGGAGTTCTGGATTGCATTGGACTTTTTTTCTTTCTCTATGTAAGTACCTCAGACTTAGGTGGTGCAGATGGATGGAGCTATAGATAAAGCCACAGCACAACAATCCGCATGTTTAGATCAGTTCTTTTCAAGTTTAATATGCATTCAGAATCATCCGAGGATCTAGTTAAAGTGTGTGCTCTCATGAAGTGAGTTTGAGTATATGAAGTAGAGGATTTTGTATGTCAGAAAAATTCCCAGGGATTGCTAATGCTCTTGGCCCCACTTTAAATAGCAAGACTACACATTGTTTTGCAGGAAGAAATGAATCTTGTTAGTCCAAAAAAAAAAAAATCAGACTGTGCACTGTGTTGTGTTTTATAAAAATAAAGAGAGAAGGAATATGGTGGATGTGCAGTCAGGTGTGGGGGAAGGGGGTGCCTCTGTGGGCCCAGGCTGAGTCATCTCTTCCCCCTGAGGGACCAGCCACATTACAGTATAGTATAGAATAGAGTTTATTCAGGGCATGGGGAGGTGAGTTGAGAGTGTAGTAGAGACAGAGAAAGGGAGAGAGAGGGGGGAGGTTGGCTATGAGGACATGGAGAGAGGAGGTAGGGGAATGGGGAGAGAAGGGTAGCAGAAGTAAGGGAACAGAGCAGGTGCAAGAGAGCAAGAGAGAGAGGAGGAGGCAAGCAGCCCCTTTTATAGTGAGCCAGGTATATCTGGCTGTTGTCAGGTAACTGTGGGGCGGAGCCTAGACAAAAAATGCTAACAGGCTGGAGAACACTAGTGAGTCTTAGCTGAAGTTGTAGGAAATCTTGCAGTTTTTGTCTACAGATCTAGTCTGAGTGTGGCCTCTTGGGATGGGTGGTTGTTCAGAGAGCCATCTACACACTCTGTAAGATCAGCAAGGTTGTTATGGTGTTTCATGAAGAACCACAAAGGGTTTTTCTCACCACACTGGTTCTGGCACTTCCCACTGAGTAAGCAAGTTCAGTCTCAAGTCTGAAGCTGACTCTAAACTCACTGGCCTGCAAACAGCACCATCTAGCCAGAGTGGAATAGAGTCGGTTTTGTTCACCTTGCCTGAAGTTGAAGACTATTTGGAGCTCAATTTTATAAGAAGCCATCTGTAGCAATTTTAGCATTTATGTGCCTGTCATCAGAGACAAACAAGGCTGGAAATTTATAAACTGGCCCCTTCTAACCTTATGAGTCAACACCCTCTTCCACATTTGGCCTCTACTCCCTGACCATGAAGCATTTAAGTTATGGTTGTTTGGATACGTCAGCTCTTTAATTACAAGAGCATAAGTGCTAGGGCCCAGGACCAGATGCCAGCTTGGCACTGTGTAGTGGGAGAGTAGCCCTGACAAATGGCTCTGGGTGGCTCAGACCCAGTTTGGCCTACTCTCATGCCTGAAATAGACGGGAAAGTTTGCTTTAGGGAGATAGCATTGGGCTCTGCTGCTGAAAGAAGACTGGCAGGAGAGAAAGAAATCTCTTGGTGACACTTATTTTTATGGATTCTGGATAAGCTATTTCGTCTTTTTTGGTCTTAGTTTCTACCTGTGAAATGGAAAGATGAGCTGTGTTGCTTGTCTTCAAATAGTTCTCTTCTGTGACACACAACTTCACAAGGTGGCAAGTATTTCTACTAGTGAGAAGTTCTATGCTTTCTTGACGAGTCCCTTCTATGTTCAGGACTCTCTGAATACTCAAAAATAGATTCCACCAAAAAAGTATCCCCAAAGCTATCCCTGGGAACCATATGATTGCAGCTCACACATACAAAAAACAGAAGGAAGTTTGGAAGTTTGTAAACTATGAAGACTTGAACATGGCAGCATCCAGCTATCGTGATTGTAGGCCTTACGTCATCTTAAGAAAGTTTATTTTCTGGGCTTAGAGAGATGTCTCTAGAGCACATACCTCTGTTACAAAGGACCCAGGTTTGATTAGTAGAACCCATGAGGGAAAGTCACAAGTGACTCCATCTTTAGGGGATCGAATGCCCGCTTCTGGTCTCTGTGGCCACTCACACACTACATTCACTCACATACCTGAAACATAATTTTCTAAAAGATTAAAACTTAAAAAATACTGATTTCTGACAAACCGATTGCAAGATTAATTTTTGTCATCTAAGAAATTTAAGAAAAGTGCATTTGTGTGACTTTCTGCCCATGACCTGGAGATACTCAACTTATGAAACTGTGGGGCTTTTCTCCATCTCAAAATGTCTTGTCTGAGTAGCCTGAAACCTTAGCAATTCATGCAAAGTAAGTTCAGCTGGCTTCACTAGGCACCACTGTGTATTTCTACATAGTGACACTCTTTCTGAGGACTGTGTTAAAGGAACAGCCACTGCTGTTCCTTCACTGTGCTGTTCCCTCGCACCTCTGATGGCGCTGTGGAGGACTGCCTTGTGTATGTACAGGTATATAAGAACCGGAATGCCTTAGAGTAAAGTCCAATTGAATGGCTGTTTTCTTACACCTTCATAAGCAATGGGGAGCTTCTCAAAGGGCGTGCCCTTGCTATACTGACAGCAGTGAATTGAGAGCAGCATACATACTTGTTGAATGAATGATTGAAAAGGCATTGATTTTCTGACCCCATCACAGAGCTCATGAATTACTGGGTTTTGCTTTGGACAACTGAGATGAAACTGCATTTTCTTAGTAGCTATGCTTTTGTTTGGCAATTTGGTGTTTTATTGTTGCCCGGCATGGAAGCTCTATCACTTTTATATTTTTTGGAGGAGGTTACTATCATCAGTTTGCTTTCTTTCTCATACAGAACTCAGTTCTTACCACAGAAAAATGATAAAACCTGGGGGTTACTGACAAAGGTGCATTCTTTGAAAGTAAATATGAAGTTTATTAGTTAATATGAGTATGATTCTCAAAGATACCATGAAATTTAGAGGAATATTTCCACACACCAAATGTTACTCATTATTGAATTATATCAGAATACAAAATATGTACTCACAGTTTGAACTTACTTATATATTTTATATTACAAGTAAATCTATTATTGAAACTTGACATATACTATTAGTAAGACTGGTGCGCTAGAGAGATGGCCCGGAGTGTAAAACCATTTGCTGTGCAAACATTGCAACCAAATTCAGATCCCAAGAACTTGTGTAAAAAGCACAACAGAAGCATCTCTAATCCCAAGTCTTGAATGAGAGATAGGAGATAGGAGATGGATTCAGAAAAGTCCCTGCAAGTTGGCTAGCTAGCCTGGAATGTACAGCAGGAAAAATAACTAGGAGACCATACCTCAATCAGGGCAGAAGACAGGGACTGACTGCTGAGTTTTCCTCTGACTTTTGCACATGTGTCAAGGCACAGGTGCAGCTATATCCATGCAGATGGATATGAATCACACAGAAACATAACACACACACACACACACACACACACACACACACACAAAACACACATCAGCTGATGTGGAAAAAGATTATCAAACTGAATTTAGCATCCTGTGGACATGAAATCATCTCCAGAAAGTGGGATATGTTTATATCTTCTAGGATATAGAGGAATTGGCATTTTTGAAGCATAGTAGAAGAAAAAAAGTGCTTTGTGAACTTAGAATCCAAACCTGAGGCTGTAGATTCTAAGAGACCTTCTCTGTCAAAGTGTAAACAGACCCTGTCTGCATAGCGAAGCAAATGACAAGTGAGGCTAAATGAGAAACTAGTGGAGAGAAGAAGCCAAGGCTTGACCCTGAGTCTCTTTGGGGTTTTTATACCTACCTGCAAAAGAACTACAGAATCATCCTCTTGCTTCTAAGTGATCCATGGTGTTTCTCGCTGTGATAAAGTGTTCATAAGTTTCAAGTGTCACAGATATATGATGACTCAGCATCAGATGGCTGAGATGAAAGCTTAGCATGGAGACCATGCAGACTACTGTTTGGATCTTAAACTCCAGCTGGAGAGATGGCTCAGAGCTTAAAAGCACTCTTGCAGAGGAGCTGGGTTTAGTTTCTAAAATCCATATGGCAGTTAACAACTGTGGTGTTTTGAATATGCTTGGCCCAGGGAGTGGCACTATTAGGTGTGGTCTTGTTGGAGTAGGTGTGGCCTTTTTGGAAGAAGTGTGTCACTGTGGGGGTAGGCTTTTCGATCCTTCTCCTAGCTGCCTGGAAGAAAGTCTTTTCCTGGCTGCCTTAGGATCAAGATGTAGAACTTTTAGCTCCTCTGGCCCCACTTCTGCCTGGATGCTGTCATGTTTCCTACCATAATGAAAATGGACTGAGCCTCAGAATCTGTAAGCCAGCCCCAATTAAATGTTGTCTTTTGTAAGAGTTGCCTTGGTCATGGTGTCTCTTCACAACAATGGAAACCCTAACTAAGACAACAACTGTCTGTAACTACTGTCTAGTTCCAGGGGATCCAATCTTATAAACACACCTGACCCTAAAGATTCAGACCTAAGAATTCAAACAAGTATGGATTGAAAGTTTGAGTTGAAAAAGCAACACTAGCGAAGTGACATAGATTTCTGTTGTTCATAATAATGTTGTGAGTACTGCACATCACATCGGGAAGCATATGTGATTCAGAGAGGATCCAGTGTATAGAGGAGAATGTGCAACAACTACACCCAAATGAGCTTATTAGTTAGGTTCTAGATTCATGTCATCAGACAAATACTGTACCAATTCACATAAAAACTTGAGCTTCCAAGTATCTTCAGGGTTTCCAGAATGAGCCCTCAGTGTATACTAAGGGACAACTTTATACTGTGGTACACAAGACACAATTGGCAATAATATTTTATTTTAGTAAATATAAAGCTAAAACAGATGAATGCAAAGCATATGGCACCATTGACTGTATACAACAGGCAGATTTGCTTTTCTCTTTGATGATGCAGAAGCTGTTTGAAACTATGAGTAGGATATCTATGTTTGAAGTCTATGTGGCTTCTGTGTTAGAGAAGGGTAACAGGACAGGAAGAAGGTAGGGAGACCTTTGGCTGATCACTGCAATACTAAAGATGAAGTGCAGAAGTGCTTCAGGCTGTAGGGGGTGGTGGAAGTAAATGCTCAGATACTTGGATATATTTGCTGGTAAGTTGCAGTGTGATGTGAGGGAGAGATTGGAGTCTAGGCTGATGCCAAGCATTTGGATCTCAGCCCCAGGAAGACTAGAGTTTGTACTTGTTGAGGTGAGAATTCCGGGGCAAAAAGCTTTTACATTTATGCAAACTTAAGTTTCGGATGTGAGCTTGCTGCCCAAATGTAGACAGTGTGGCAGCTGGGCATGGAAGCCAAGACTTCAGGGCAATATGAGAGCGGCAAAGAGACATGTGGCAATTGCCACATACTTAGAATTTGGGGACTTAGTTCACATAGAGGAGGAAGAGGTGTGATCTTGAGATGGAGCCTCAGGACACTTCAATGGGGGAGGTCAGGATGACAGACTGGAACCAGCAAAAGAGGACAGAGAGAAGGCAGCTAGAGAGTGGGAGAGTGGTGCCCCACCGGGACAAAAGAGAAAAAAATCACCAAGTTTGTCCAATGCTGCTAGTATAACAAAGAAGACAAGGGTTGGGACTTGTCCTGGGCCAAAGCGGAGGTCCATTGATGTCAACTGTGACAGAGCTGTGGTGCTGAAGAGGCTGAGGAATGAAAATGGTAAGGACAGACAACTGTGTTGTTGGCTTTAAATGTTAGCCTGCTATGACCTAGAACCACACAACAGAAGACAAATCTTAATGGAAGAATTATTTAGGTCAGCTTGGCATGTAGGCATGTCTGTGGGAGACTGTCTTGATTGTGAATTGATCCAGCCCACCTTGGGAAGCACCATTCCATAGGTAAGGGTCATTGAACTGTAGAGGAAGGAAGAAATCTAGGCATCTTGGGTCCATTCTTTTCTCTCTGCTCATGATTGTGCATGGATGTAACTATTTGCTTGAGTTTCTCCCATGACTTCCCCTAAAATGATGGGCTGAAACCTAGAGCTTTTAGAGATGAGATAAGTCTTCTTCCTCCCTTAAGTTGCTTTGGCTGGGACATTCATTTATCATGTTGTCAGAAATAAATGCTGAACAGAGTTCTTTCCAGAGTTTTACTGTATGGGGTTGGAGAAGCATTGGAGAACAGAGAAGCTCAAAGGTGATGTGAGTAATACTCAGGGATATGAGAACAGTGATGAGATGCAGGAGACATGCTGGTTGTAGGCCTGGCGATCAAGTGTTGTGGTTGACCTTATATTGACCTTTGTGTTGCTTGGTCATAGGTTACCCAGGTAATTCCAGGGGAAAAGCTAAGTTGAGAATCATTGGAGCAAGGAGCTCAGAGTAACACATCCAGAATGCTTTCTGCTTTAATAATCAGCATAGCGTAGGGTTTTCTTTTAACTTGGTGATATCTCTGTGTGTGTTTTTGTGTGTGCTGTGATAAATTTGTAGTGTATTTTAATAATGTTGGAAATGATTAGAAAACAGACTAGAGTTGAAAAGTTAATGATGGCATAGGGTAAGGTATAGATTTCAAGAGACTTTTGAAGAGATGTGGGTGGAGAGATCACATAGGTGAAGGAAGAGGAAGTTTGATGGATAAATGGACTGCTGGTTACAACAAGCAGGAGGCACAGAGGACTGAGGACAGACATGTAGACATTTTAGCTTCTCAGTGGTAGGTGGAGGATACAGGGCATCTGCTCTCTCCCTATCTCTTCCTCAAGACACCTACTCATTCTACCTGCTATCAGTTTAAACTGTGATTTATGTAGGCATCTGGGGAACACTGGACACTAGACCTAAGTTTGACTCAGAATCTGGTTCTCTCAAGGGAAGACACTCATCTGGGGAGCTGAAGTTCTGTCTCATTCCAGGGATTTGTTCAAAGGTAGGAAGCTTAAAATGTTTTGAACCCTGGCTCTCAGGGGGTACCACTTTGCTATAGCATAGCCCCCTAAAGGAGGCATTTCTCATCTGGCACAATGATGTCTTTCCAGAGTCACTATCAATCCAGGTTCATATTTTTGGAAGAGAGGATTGAAGGAGGGAAGGGATGGAAGGATGGAGGGAAGAAAGAAGAAACTCAATGTTTTATTATCTAGAAAGGCTGTCACCATTCTAGACTGGTTAAATATGTTTCTGCTTGGGAGATTTGCATTTTGCTTGTAACTAATTCCTCTGTTCTGTATTCAGTATTCCACAATGCCGGCCTAGCCTCAGGAATAAGTCCAAAATGGCTGAAGGATGACAGGGTTTGATCGGTTGCCTCTCTTTCTATCACTGAAGTTAATATGATGCTTATCTGAGAGCAAAGGCACAGACAGGGAGAAATTTAATGCAAATTTCATCAGGAGTCTAGTGCCACTTCACAAAATATTGATTAGGTGTCTGATTTGCTGTCCCCTGACAATGGGCCATCGGAATAAACCAATGAGGTGGGCTTGACTCCAGCTCGTCATGGTCATTCGATAACGCCAGGCAGCCAATAAGGAGCAGGTACCTTCTGATTGGGTGAGAGGCCGGTGAAGGGGGAAACCATCTTAGCAACAGCAGAAGATACAGCACACGCCCTGCACAGACGCACAAACACAGACAGCACGCCACTACCCTGCTGCTATGAACAGTGGCTGATTGTGTCTCCTCAGGCTTTTGTTTTGCCACACCCCCTCCAAAGGACAAATTTCAGTTCACACAGTACGCTGCCTACCTGGTTAGACAGCCCATAATCCTTTTTTAATGGAATGCAGGGCAACATTGATTACTCTCCCAGCCCCCTCTCACAGTCCCCTTATTAAGAATGAACTTTGATCTGCAGGTAACTGCACAGGCTTTGTTCTGGAAATGTTCTGTTCTGGTCTCCAGGGAGCAGACCAGCCATATCATTGTGCTTCCTGCCCAGCATGCCACAGGGAAGGGGCTGTGGTATAGGACTGTGCTATGTTTTTTTTTTCCCCTCCTGTTTTCTGTAAGGATAGCAGAAGGATTTCGGGAGGCTGGAGCAGGCTCCAGTGCTTGTTATTTTCCTCTGAAACTTCCTTTTTCCATTGTTCTATGACCCCAGAACACAGAGCCTCAAAAGCTTTCCTGTTTTCTCTGTAACATTTGGCAAGGTCTTCCTCAGCTACCAGGCTCCAAGCCTTTGACATTCTCATTTGAAAGGCTCCCTGCTTCTGCGCTTTTATGTTTCCCCCAGCAGCTCCCTTGTTCCCCTGATGCCAGGAGAAGGAGGCTGCTTGCCAATCTCTGGTTTCCCCCAACTAGCAGCTGTCATGACCTTCCTGCCTCATTTTTATCCCCCCAGCCCCTGTTCTGGGGCTCAGGAGGTATCTGGAGGACAGTAGGGACGGCAGACGACCGGAGGGCGCATTATTTCCAGTGCCGTTTATTCTTCCATACGCTTGGTTTCTTTGCTCTGGTGCCTGGTTTCAGTGTGCATCCTTGGTCCAGGAGCATCTGCCCATGGATTATCCAGTCCTGCTGGCGTTCTCACCAGTGCTCCCTGCTGACAGCTGTAATTCTGTCTGGGTAGAAGAGCCTATGAGAGAGGCCAGCCTTCCCTCTAGGAGGCATGCTGCCATGTCTTCTGCCAGAGGGAAGGAAGTTGAGACGATGTCACAGGCATTTTTTTTTCAGTCCAAGTAGGATTATCTGCTAGGAAACAGTACCAGCTGTTTCCCATCTTCCTGACTACAAAGCAGAGGGGAACGGTATGAAATGGAAACAGAAAGGAAGAAAGCTAGATGTAAAGACCATTAAAAACCAAAAACCAAAAACCAAAAACCAAAACAGGGTTAAGAGAACCTGGATTCTTTTTCAAATGGTTGTTTGGGTTTCCTTTTGGGATGACTATGATACCCACCCACTAGAGTTTTGACAAACTGTGTTCTTATCAGTGCAGTAGCGGGAGTTTGATGAAGGCCTAGAGTGTAGCTCAGTGATGGAGAGCTTGCCTAGCATGCATGAAGCCCCAAATTCAAATCCAGCACTGCAGTGAATAGATGAACAATGTTTTGGGCATGCTGTGACAGTAGCATATGATCCTGGAGTCACACTGGTCTAGATTTAAGGCATCTAATGAGAAGGTGTTATCAAATTCCTAGCTTCTCTCTGCCTTTGAAAAAAGTCTGTACAATGGAAATCACACTAGTGTGTCATTTTAAGTAATATCATTTATGTGTAAAATGCTAAGCTGTGGGCTTACCATGTACAGGTACAATAAAAATGTTGACTCTTGCTGGATGTTGTGGTGCAAGCCTGTAATCCTAGCACTTTGGGGGCTTAGGCTAAAGGATCTGAAATTCCAGGTCAGCCTGGTCTACACAAATAAAACTATTTGAAAGCAGGAAGCAAGGGAAGGAAGGGAGGGAGAAAGGAAGGGAGGAAGGGGGGAAGGAAGGAGATAAAGAAATTGAGACTATCAAACTACAGGCAATCTTGTTAAATCTTCCAGTCCTAGACTCTCTCAGCTTCATTCAATTGCTAGACATATGGCACAGTAGCGCTAATCAGGTGAAAACATTCTGAACAGCTACAAAAGCCAGACATGATACTTTGTGTTTTAGGGCAGAAAAGAAGGCAAGAAAATTTAAAAGAAGGGGCAACAGGAAGCAAGGCAAAAGTCAAGGGCAATTGTGAGGCCAGGGATGTAGCTAGGTTGGGAGAGTACAGTCTAGCATGAAGGAAGCCTTGGGTACTACCCCTAGCCCCATGCAAACTGGACTTGGTGGTTCACACCTAGGAGATAGAGTAGGGAGACCAGAAGCTGAACACCACCAAAGAAATCAAATTTGGGATACATGAAACCTTGTCTTGAAGAAGAAGGAGGAGGAAGAGGAAGAGGAGCAGGAGCAGGGGGAGGAGCAGGAGGAGTAGAGGGAGGAGCAGGAGCAGGAGCAGGAGGAGCAGGGGGAGAAAAAGGAAGAAGGAAGGAAGGGAAAAAAGAAAGAAACAAAGAAAGAAAGGAAAAGAAAGGAAAAGAGAAGAAACTAGAAAAGTTAAAGAGACGATTAATAGTTGGGCAGAACCAACAACAAGCAATCATTGCTGCAGAATCTGGCCTTGAGTAGCCCTTTAAGAATGTATAGAGCTTGGATAGGTTGATAGGATGGACCAGGAAGAAGGGGGCAGATAACAACACTGACAAACTATTAGGAACAATGAGTGTGATCATTGAAATGAGTGCGGCGGGGAGAGCTGCCAGCTAGGAAGAGTCCCTTTCTAGATAATCTCAGCTCCGAGAACCATCCATGTCTTACTTTCAATTCAGAAAAGCTATTTATAGCTCTTTGACTCAACTTTTTCAGCTGTAAAATGGGTATCACTTTGTTAAGTGATGTTGGACGGTGAGAAAAAAATGTGTCTAATTCTGAAAAACACATTTCAGCAAGAATGTCTCAGAAAACTGAACAACAGCAAACAAAACCAAAGCCTTGCCTTAACCAAAACACACACACACGCACACACACACACACACACACACACGCATACACACACACACACATGCATACACACATACACACACATGGGGAAGGGAGGGATGAAGAGAGGAAGGGGAGAGGAGAGAGAGAGAGAGAGATACTGACTTACGAGGCAGGGCAGCCAGACAAATACTTTTAATATGAATAATGAACAGATAAATGATACTACTGTAGACAATGGCTGGGTGGAGTTAGTACCGGTGCCTTCAGGACCTCTGTGACAGTGATGGCTGCCTGTGTGCTTGTTCACTTCTCAGTCTGTGGATGGTGATTTAGCACATGCATTTTTCCCTTTCATCTTCCCACTCGCATGCTTATATTAGACATGGATTTGGTTAGACCTGCATCTGTTGAAACGGCTAGCCAATAATAGAAGCCCCACGGGGCTAACACAGTCCGGTTTCAAGAGTGAGTCTCACAAGTGAGGTCTAGGTCGGGAAGTTATTAGCTGCAGACTCAGGGAATATATTCAGCTGTCATCACTTTTTAATTAAAAATAGGTTAGCAACACACACACACACAGACACACACACACACTCACACACTCACACAC
>JADRCH010000132.1:3048989-3064605 GCA_019843965.1 Rhynchomys soricoides | reverse complement strand
TCACACACACACAGGCACACACAGATACACACACTCACACACACACACTCACACACACAGACACACACACAGACACACACAGATACACACACACTCACACACACACTCACACACACACACTCACACACTCACACACACAGACACACACAGATACACACACACTCACACACACACTCACACACACACTCACACACTCACACTCACACACTCACACTCACACACACACACACACACACACTCCAGCACTCTGCCGTGGATAGGTAAGGATCATTCTTCATACACTCAGTTTCTTTCCCCAGAAGAGTGTACCTTCTTCCTGGCTCAAGATCTCTCGGGCTTGTCCAGAAACCTTGAGAAACTTGACCTTTGAGGTAGGGACATCTTGGTTTCCTGGGCTGGCTCTGAGCAGCTAACCTGTGTACATCATCTTTTCATAACTGCACATTTAGAAGTGGTGACTAACTGTGGAATGGTCACTAGGGAGACATGTATACGGGGACCTATCAGGGTTTTTTTTCCTTCTTCTTTGGGCTCCATTGACTATTATATCACAAAAGAGAGGTGGGATAAATTCCCATCTGGCAAGCCCTACACATAACCATTGTAAAACAGAATTTTTGAGACTCTAGATTCTCTTCCTCCTTTTCTCCTTTGCATATGTAGAGTAGAACCTGAGAGACATTATGGGATCCCTTTAAAAGCCACTCATCTTGGCTTAAGTTAAATCTCTTTAACTTAAAGAGAGTTAAGTTAAAATCTCTCTCCTGAGCTCCTTCTTACATGGTTTTGGCTATGCCTACTTAGCTGCTCTAGGCCTTGACATTCTCATCTGTAGCATGGGAACAATAACACCAATGACTTAATGTCACTGGGACTATACAATGAATCTTCCATGTAAAGCACTTTGTACCAGGTGTGAAGTAATTATGCAGCAAATACAGGTAATTTCATTAGTCAGGATTTATAATTTTGCTAGAGGATACTTGATGGCTATTTTTGGTTGACTACCTCTGGAATTAACTAAAACTCAAATGGCTGGGGATACCTGTGAGGGATTTTTTCCTTAATTAAACACGCTTCTAATCCAGATCTTTGAGGTGGTAAGATCCACCTTCAATCTGGACCATGCCTTCATTTGGTAGCCTATACAAAGAACATGGAAAAAGGAAGTTTGTGCTCTCTCTCTGTCTCTCTGTCTCTGTCTCTCTGTCTCTGTCTCTCTCTGTCTCTGTCTGTCTGTCTGTCTCTCTCTCTCTCTCTCTCTCTCTGCCTGCCTGCTCTTACTAGAAAATCCATTCCTTCATTGGCATTAGCCTACTTCTTCAGGATTCTGTTGTATACTGAGGACCAGCTGAGATATCCAGCCTTGTATACTGAACAACTCCTGGATTCTTGGACCATCCACTAATAGCTGTGGTTGGACTAGATGGACCAGAAGCCATTCTAATAAGTCCTCTATCTGTCTTTTTGTCTGTCTATCTAATCTAATCTATTTATTCATTCCATAAGTTCTGTTCCTCTAGAGAACTCTAACACAGGATATTATAAAAATCCACTAGGCACAACTAGCTATATTCTATCAGTCTTGTGATGACTGTAGATATTTAATAAGGACATTATTTGATGCAGAGTTATCTGAGCCACGACATGGTGCAATCATGAAATATGCTAACACGTGCCAGGACACTTAATTAAAATGCATAATTTATTACTCTGGTATTTTTACATTTAAAATCATTATGCAAAACAAAACAATGCAGTCCCCACTCTCTTAAATTGACATAATGCAAATTACACATCCAGCATAGATGGTGATATGCAAATAAAACATAACATATTTACAGATTCACTATCATATATCATTTATTTTGCTCTTATTATCCACAAGCAAAACAAAAGAAAATGATTTTTTGACAAACAGTTTTTATCTTTCTGGTCTTTGTGGCATAAGACAAACACTATTAGATTCTCTCTCAGGGTAGCAGATTTTGAAACCAACCAGCATAAATTTCCATTCTTTTTACATTGTGTGGGGGGGGGAGGGAGAGGGGAAAGAGGTGACTACAGGATGCACATGGAGGTCAGAGGACAGTTGGTAGAAATTAGTTCTCTCCTTTCATCATGTTGTCCTGGGGAATCGAACTCAGGTCATCAGTCTTGGTAGAAAGTGTCTTTACCCACTGAGCCATCTTATGGGCCCTGCCATAACAGTTGTATACCAGATTATCTTATAACACAATGAAATTACTGACCTATATGCTGATATGTTGACTCACTTCATATGACTGGAGGTTATAAACCTCCAGAAAGGACCAATGGAATCTCATACGTGAGCAGAGACTTCAGATGGATTTAATTGCCTGTGCTAATCATTTTTTTTTTTTTTTGATGCACCATTGTCTTTCTCAGGGTTATCTGGGGCAGCAGTTAAAGGTCCAGTTTAGCATTATCCAGTCGGGGGAGCTAGCTCAGTATATTATACTTTATGTATTCCTAGGCCTCACTTTGCAGGTTCCCATGGGCACTCTGAAATCAGTGGGGCCCTCTGAGTTGTGAGTGTTTGCATTTTCCAGATGCTCCAGAGTCTCCTGGGATAGCTGTTGAAGGGACAATTCTTGGCTAAATTCCAGGTCCGTTGGCCTGTTGCTATGGCTTGGATATGAAATGTTTGCTGAAGCTTGCATTTTGAAAATTTAGGGTAGCTTAGATTCTTCACTAAGACCAAGAAGGACTGTCCAGCCTTTCTGTCCTCCTCCAACTACCCGACTGTCCCTGGGATGCTAAGGCCACATGGAATCCCACTTCAGGCTTTCACTGTTCCCCTGTTTCAGATCCAGGCGTTGGCCCTTGCTACCATCTGCCTCATCTTCACACCACTTCTGGTTCCCTGACAAATATTTAACAGCCTTTTACACAGCAGTTCCAGAATCCCCTTGTCTAACTTGACTTTCCTAACCTAGGTCCTTTGTTGAATCTACTCTTCCCACACTGATTTGCATTTTTAAAAACATTTATTTTATTGTATGTGTATGTGCCTGACTCTATGTAAGTTCATTACATGTACAGGAGCCCATGGATGTCAGAAGAGGGCATCAGATCCCTTAGCACCGGAGTTATAGGTGGCTATGAGCAGCTATGTGGTCACTGGGAACTGAATCCAGGTCTTCTACAAGTGCAGTTAGTGTTTTTAACCATTGAGCTATCTCGCCAACTCCCTGGTATGCATTTACCTTGATGGTAGAACTTAAAACATCTGCCCACATCAGTCTTCTCTCCTGAAGGCACAGCCTGTGCATTTCTGCTTTTAGCATCTCAAAGGATATAATCATGCTCCCTTGAGACAATGAAGGTACCCATGAGCTATGCAGTGGAGAGCTAAGATGTATTTGTAAGTTTTCAGCCTTGGACCTGGTATCATCGTCATTCTTTGCGTGTTGCAGATCTGTCAAGAGTTTTGCTGATGATCATACACAAGGGCTGGAGAGCTGGTTCAGTGGTTATGAACACTCACTGCTCTTCTGGAGGACCTCAGTTGAATTCCCAGTACCCACATCAGCTGTCTCACAACCATCTTTAACTTCAGCTCTAGTGGATCTGATGTTTTTTTCTGGCCTCTAAAGGCATGTGCACACACACACAAACACACACTACATGCATACCATACACATATACCACACATACATACAGTACACATATACCACACTCGCACACACACACACAGAGTGCACATGTACCACACACACACAAAGTATACATGTACCACACACATACACATATGCACATATAGTACACACATACCACATACACACATACAGTACATTCATAACACACACACACACACACACACACACACACCACACAAACTTCTCCCTGTGCCTCTGTTCCTCAGTGTCTCTATCTCTCTCTGCCCCTCCCCCCCACGGAAAACACAAAGAAAACGAAGACCACAGACAAACCGAATCAACCGTGGCTTCCCATATGTGAGCAGGCTTTACCCAGCTTTATTAAACTACGTTAAAACTAGATGAATCCCATAAAACCTGCCCCTTCCCTGATGCCAAGATGCAAAGAGAATGAAAGAAATGAAACTCATGTCTTTGTTATTTCAACCTCAGAGTAAATGTGGGTAAATGAGCAAACTGTAGGCAAACTGATCTTTTACTGAGTGTGCTCTTACTTAATTGGTTGATTTAATTTCCTAGCAAATGGACACCAAAAGCACATTCCTCGAGAACACTTGTTTGCTACAAATCCCTTCTCTTAGCTAAACCTCGTTTATTTAAATTCATTTCCCATCACTTCTTTTCTTAACCGCATAGAGTGGATTCTGGGCACTTCACACCTACCTCTCCTTTCTAGGTAGAGAAACACCACCGTCCAAAGCACTTTACAAGTGAATGGTTGGTCTCCTAGATCGCTGGTATAAATGTGAAATGGATTGGCCACTTTGGGAGAATAGAGCAGCAGTTTTTTAAAAAAGTTAAATGAAAACACAAAGCAAACATTCTTGTTTCCATTCCTAAGAAGCTACTAAATAGCCACATAGCCATGAAAACAGAATTCCACAAAGATAGGTTGACCAAAGCTCATAGTGACTTCATTCTTCATGGCCCCCAAAGCAGGAACCCTCAACTATCCGTCTGCTGATACAAACTGCAGTTATTCTAAGCAAACCCTTACAGTAGGTCCTACCTATGCTTTTCTCATATTCATGCCTATACAAGAGAAGCATGCTAACTGAAAGAAGCTGGGAGCAGACGGGTACATACAGTACTATTAGGTTTACATAAAATGTCTCAAAGGACAATTTAGAGACAGAAATCAAATGAGCGGCTGCTTGGGCTTGGAAGTGGATAAAAGGAAGAAGATGGAGGTGACAGTGAATAGGCTTGGGGAATTCTGGGGGAGGGGTGAAGAACATGGTCTAAAACTAGGTTGTGGTTCGCTCCGCTCCATAAGCTTACAGTTAGTAGTTGATTGGCACCCTCACACTGGACAAATGTGATGCTGGGTAGATCACACTCCAGTAAAGTTATGGAACATGGTTGGAATTGCCACTCAGTTATTTCATCATCTTATTTCAGTGATATTTTAATTTCATGAATCCTTCCTAGGTAATGTAAAAGAAAGGTCTTTAATCACAGATTCCAGATTTTAAGTTGGTTTCTTTGCTTCTCCTCAGAGCCCCGAGGGTCTTCACCTTTATACCAATGGAGGCAGATTCAGAATGTAAAAAACCTTTCTTTTCTTCCAACTAATTAAGGAAGCTCTGACATCAGCTTTATTTGCAGCACACCTGATGGAGGCCACGGTACCAATTAAACTCTGAAATGATTAGAAATGCAAACTGTCAGACACTTCAGCACCAGGCCCTGCTGCCTGGCTCCAGAATCATGGGCAGGCAAGGACACCATCTCAGGGACTTCGAAGCTCCTGAGTTTACCTGAGTTTAAGGAGAAATAAATGCCCACTATGAAGGGCTAGAACTCACCTCTCACGTGGGACAAAGTTGCTGTTATGGGGCTTCCTGCCATGATGATATTGGACTGAAACTCTGAGCCTGTAAGCCAGCCCCAATGAAATGTTGCCCTTTATAAGAGTTGCCTTGGTTCCTATGTTAAGAAGTTCTGCTACAGGGTAGGCAGACCCTGAGCTTTGGATGAAAAGAGAACCAAGTTCAGGTTCTGATTCTGGGATAATTTAATTTAATTTAATTTCTCAGAGTCTGTGTTCCTTTGCCTTTACTAATGGAATGAATATCTGCCTCATTGGGAGGTTGAGTAACTGAGATCTCATAGATGTAGTGTGTCTTGCATACAGGAAGTGCTTAATGAACGGAATGTATTTACAGGATGGCTTAAGTCTTGACTCCAGTTTTTTGTCCCTGATAGGTATTGAGTGTCTGCCATTCACTCAATTCAGAAAATACTCAATAAACACTCACATAAAATAAAAGTCAATAGAACCATGCCATTACAAAGCATCTGGACAGTAACTGCCAACAAGAAATAATTGAATTTTACGTAATGTTACATACAGTAAAGTGTCCTATGGAAAAGGTACAAAGTGAGATCGGAGGTCTCTGGAGTTCTGGGGATGAGGAAAGGATGGGGTGCTGGCAGTCAGGGCGACTACTCTTGAGTAGTAAGTGAAAGAGAAGCATCATCTAGAAGATGCCTGGGGTTTAGCTGAGTAAATAGCATATAAGCGTTCAAGAGGAATCTACTAGAAATGTTCTGCACAGGTTCAAGGATCACCAGGGAGGCAATGACCATGCTAGATCTGGGTATATAGCAGTTAGTAGAGCAGTGAGAGATGAACGCAAGCTCTACCTCCATTGCCTGCCTATTACACGATGCTTGACTGGCCAGCTCATGTGTCTCCATCTATAAAATGGGGGTTGAATCTCTATTTCAAAGAATCTCAAGCCCAAAGGATGGTGTGGTAGTTTGAATATGCTTGTCCCAGGGAGTGGCACTATTAGGAGGTGTGGTCTTGTTGGAGGAGGTGTGGCCTTACTGGAGGAAATTTATCACTGTGGGGGTGAATTTTGAGGCCATCTTCCTAGCTGCCCGAGAACAGTCTGCTCCTGGCTTCTTTTGGATGAAGATGTAAAACTCTCAGCTCCTCCAGCTCCATGCCTGCCTGTACACTGCTGTGCTTCCTGCCATGATGATAACAGAGTGAAACTCTGAGCCTGTAAACCAGCCCCAATGAAATGTTGCCCTTTATAAGAGTTGCCTTGGTTATGGTGTCTCTTCACAGCAGTAAAACTCAAACTAAGACAGGTGGAAACATCTTCTAACTCCAGATGACTCTGAAGTTGGGCCTTGCAGCTTGTGTTTCTGTAGAATAAGCAAGAGACCCTGAAGATTTATTTTCTCTGTATCTAGGCTACTGAGATGTATGTGTCACCCTATTAGTGAATATCAGCAAGACTGCTCAGGGCAACTATGAGGAGAGATTTACTGAAACAGAAGAGCAGTTCCTGGGTGTAGAGAAAGATTAGACAAGGGCAAGAGAACCATTCACTTATTCGCTGCACCAATAGCTGCTATTGAGTGGATAAATCAATATAGTTATCTGCTATGCCCATTAAAGAAGCAACATGGAACGTGGTAAAGAGTCTTCAATAGTGGGATGATAGATTCTGTACATAGATAAATAGGTGCATGTCGGTGTGGACCAGTGTCATATTAGGGTAGATCTTTTCCCAGAATTATCACACACCAGAGGTGACTGACAATTAGGGGACATTTGTCAGACATTTGGAGTGAAGTGTGAGTTGGAGATTCAAAAGACAAGGAAGAAACATGGCAGACTCTTCGATGTTAGTCTTGTAAGTGGTCCAATGCAAAGAACGCTGAACTCGGCATCCGACGATCTTGGCCCTTCAGGATGGAGCTGTGTGGCTCGGGCTCCTCATTAAGCTCTGAACTTTATTTTTCTCACTTAAGATGGCAATCAAACCTGTCCATTGTCTCACTCCCAAATGTCAGAAGTCAAGTATAAAGGTTACTTGGTAAACTGTTTTAACTATCTACTCAAAACAAGTGCAGGGGTTCCTTGTTGGAAACAGGCTGATGGAAACTTGGGGGCTGGTCAAGTATTTGAAAAAAAAATAGAGAGTTTGGGCATTTCTCCAGATTATATGTGCTAATTTATGTGCATTAGTAAGGTTGGTTGCCGGGCACTCAGATGGAACTCCCTGATGGATGTGCCATTCACGGCAGCCAAGAAACACATGGCTCAGTAATTGTGATCCTTCTTGACAGGATTATGAGAGGCATAGATCTGGAGGACAATGTCAAGGACACCGATCGCAAAACCCTACTGAGACCTAGAAGCAGGGTAAATGGAATGTTGGGTTCATCTTCAACCCTTCTCCCCTCATGCCTGGGTCTGCATTCTGGGCACAATAGGAATGAACTATAGTCAGAGAATAGAGACTAAGGCTGTCCCACTTCCCTTTAAGCTTCAAAACCATCTGGGCTAGCTGAAAGTGAGAAAGAGGAAAGTAGCCTGATTTTTCATGAAGAAAAATGCCTTTGGAAGTCAGGCGCAAAGAAGGTTCTTGGAGAAAGTTTCATAGAAGAATGATACCATGATGTTCTATTAAATGACATATGCCTGACTGGAGCATAAAGTAGGTATGAGTTGAGAACCAATGATCTTAACAGCCATTGAACTTGCTGGACATGGTATCTTATGCCTGGAGCCCCAGCATGTAAGAGACTCATGTAGGAGAAGTGCCTGAGTTCAATTCTATTGTGGGCTACATAGTTAGTTCTGACCATCTTGGGGTAAAAATTGAGACCCTGATTGAACAAAGAATTGTTGAATTTGGTGATTGACTTGGTACAGGTAAAATTTCCCATCACTCACTGTGAACTGTGAGCTTCTTCTAGAGAACACCAAGGGTTTAAGTCTCTTTCCTTTCCAGGGCTTACCCAGTACTGGCACGCCATGGTCACTCAGTATGTATGATACAGCACAATG
Source organism: Rhynchomys soricoides (assembly GCA_019843965.1). NCBI lineage: Eukaryota > Metazoa > Chordata > Mammalia > Rodentia > Muridae > Rhynchomys > Rhynchomys soricoides. The sequence continues at coordinate 3,056,106 of JADRCH010000132.1, read as the reverse complement.
TCTGCCTGGCTCTGTCCACATGGCCAGGTGGCCAGAGACAAAGAGCCAGAATTTTCCTTTAGTGTTCTACCTTAATGTCCTTCACATTTGAGGATGTTCCTTTAGTAAAGCATTTCTCTTCTTTGGTATCCACTCATCTTTGTGGTGCTCATTGGGCCAAACCCAGGATGTAAGCACATTAGGATGTCTTGCTATAAAGCTGAGGTGCCGGTGCTGTTGGATGGTTTTGAGATATCTGGAGCATCTTCCAGATCTTAAGAACTGAGAAAGATGATTGCAAGCATCTTGTGCTGGTAAATGACATAGGTTTGAAGGCTACTAAGAAAATTTCAGTTCATTGTAGGACTCTGCCTTAACAAATATTTGGGCCTGTTGCAACATCTCAAAATTTCTTAAATTATTTTTAGTCATGATTTCTTTAATAGTGTAAAGTATTCATTTTAAAACTTTTTATTTGTTCCTGTATTTTGTATTTTCTACCACCTAACATTTTCTGTACTATCTGAGATCAGGTAGTAGGTACTACTAAGTAGGAAATGGTCATTAGAGAGACTTTATACAAGCCCCACATTTTACTATCATTTAGAATATTTTCACTCAAAAATATTTTGTACTAATTGTAACAGGAAGCCTCATATAAAGTGCCACCAATCCTTGGGGACTGGAGAGATAGTCCTGCAGATAAAACTGCTTACTGCTCTTGCTGAGGACCTGGGCTCAGTTTCTAACACTCATACTAGTCAGCTCAGAATCTATTCTAACTCCAGTTTCAGGGGTTCTGATGCCCTCTGACCTTCTTGGGCACTGCACACATGTGGTAAACATGAATCTACATATGTATGCATACATACACATAGCAAATAAATAAATTAATTAAAAGCCTTCCCAATCCTAGTCAGTTGGTCCCAATCATGGAATTACCACAGTTTCCTATGTCCCCTGAAGTTAAACAATGGAGAAACACTGTTGTAATAATCCTTGCTGAAGCTTCAACCAAGGGATTAGATACATGTGGAAAGAATATTCATTTTGGTGGAAGTGGCTTAAAGAAATCCAAGCCCTTTCTATTTTCATTGGTTTTAGAAGTGAAGAGGGTTTATTTTAGCTTGTAGTTTCAGGAGAGAATCATCATAGAGGGTAAGGCGAGGTGACAGATGGAGAAAGCACAGCGGCAGGAGCAGACAGACAGACAGGCTGACCACACGTTATCATCACACAGGAAGCACAGAGAAAGAGAGACTGGGAAATGAAGCCGGCTATAAAACTTCAAAGCCTGCTTCAAATAATTCCTCCAGCTAGGCTCTGCATCCTAAAGGTTCCACAACCTTCCTGAGCAGCGCCACCAGCTGAGAGTCAAGTGTTCAAATACATGAGCCTTTGAAGGACATTTCTCATTTAAATCACAACACGTGCATCTATACTGTTACATCACTTCCCCTTCCTGTTCCTCCTTCTAGATCCTTCTATGTCCCCTCCCTCCAACCCTCATGCCCTTGCTCAAATTGATAGTCTCTTTTTCTTTGCTTGCTATTGTTTACAGTTACAGTTTATATATGTAACAATACAACCTGCTGAGTCTATTTTCACTGTTTGTATCTATAGAGTTTCAAGGTTCACCCTTTTTGTATTGGATTACCAATTCAGGAGCCCATCTCTGGGAGAGGCTAATATATCCCTCTCTCAGCGGCTATTAGTTGCCTATAGTTCTTTGTTTAGGGGTAAAATCCTCATGAGATTTTCCCCTTCAGTGTTAGCACTGTTATCTGTTGATATTGACTTTGTTCTGGTCTTGTTTGTGTAGCACTTCTAACAGATGCACCCTCATAGCAGACTTCCGGGTACTCTGGCCCTTAACAATCTTTCCATCCCCCTCTCTTTTGATGTTCTCTGAACCACAGATGCAGGAGCTATGTATGCTGCAGAAATATCTACTGGATCTGGACTCCCCACATCACATTGATTTCCGCAGGACCAATTGTGGTCTGTGTATTAAGTCTCCACTTGCTACAGAGAAAAACAAAGGTAAAGGTGTATGTAATAATGGACAACTTCTGATGAGACTGCATATGTTTTCCAGAGTTCTTCCTTGCCATCTGGAGCTCCTCCCAAAGAGTAGAGATAGAAAGAGCCAGCAGATCTTCAAAAGGTAAACGCCACTACATCTCGCATTACCAATCTTTGAAATGAAACATGGATTTAACAGATTGCTAAGTGTCATAGTCATACAGTCCATTAAGCTGCATTTGAATAAAAAAGCAATCGATAGCCTTATTTATTTTAAAATTAAATGAACGAGTTCTATCATGTCAAATTGAAACACTCAGAACTCATTTCTATTGAATAATCATACTCAGTGCAAGAGGAAAAACAACCATGCAAAATGGGTTTCACCCTGACCTTAGTGTGCTCTTTCAGTCTGCTGGAAACACTACTCCCTTTCCTTCCTAGGCTGGGGAGACCCAGTGTAGAGGAGATGAACCTGTAGCTTTGAATGGACATGGAGAGGCTTGAGGCAGGACCCTTGTGCTCTCAAGAGTAAGATTTGCTGCAATTAGGAAAATGAGAATGCTAGGCATACAATATTGGTCATATTCTAAAAAAATTGTCTTCTACTGGAAATGCAACTTTGCTCACTCTGTTTGTATCTAGCAACTTTGCTTAGGCAAAGGTTGAAGGAGAGGGTTCTAGAGAAATAATCCAAATGGTCTCCTAGGAGGTGAGTGGATAGTGTAACAGAGAGATGAAGATTTGAGTCTCATCCCTGTGGAAGACTGATTTGGGATTCTCAAGGGTCAGGATGCTGATTCTGGAGGGCTACAGTGTGACCAATTCCAAAAGACCAGAGATCATTCACAAAGGGAAAATTATGGCAGTAGAAAGGCATCTCAAACACACACAACGGCAGAGGGCATAAAATAACTCCCACACAATACCCCTCCACATCATGTGTTCTGATCCGACCCCGAGGAATTGACTCCTCTTCTCTTCATCCTGTCAGTGCTTCTTTGTTGACTCACACTTTCTGCCACTGAAACACCTGGTATGTGAGCATCCACCAAGGAGGCAGGTAGGTCATGCGACAGATCCAGAGCACATCTATTAGTCAAGCAAAGGATCCAGAAGCTTTCCAGAGCCTATGGAAAACAAATGCATTAAATGTTTCAACAACTTTCTCTAAGCCAAGGAGGATTTTGCTCTCCATGCTTATATAAACTCTGAACACTGCTTTACATAACACTGGTGCTTAGAGAGCTCCTTGCCTGTGTGAGAAATCCCAACGCAAAAGGAAACAAAATGGAAAATTAAGAAAAATTTCTTGAGTTTCCCCATGGTTTATCCCCAAGCCAACCTACACAGCTGAAGCACATCTTAGCCCCCTGTACTGCTTTGAGGCTCTAGGTGTTATGTATTTGAGAAGAGAGGTTCTTTTGTACCCTGTATGTCAGGTGTACTCTCACTGCCAGCATTTAGAATCCTCCACTGCTTAAGATTCTTAAATTTATGATGCCGTGTGAATGAATAAGAAGGACTAATTTCTCTTCCCCGTGGAACACAGAATATGAGGAATTCTGGGTATTTCTGTGGGAAGGGAGTTTCCCACAAAGGATGCAATTGAAGACAAGCTTAGGAGATAGAGACATCAAAGTTACTTCTTTTAGTCTCCTTAAAGATGTACCTGTTTTCTTTGTTGTTGTGGCTATTCAACACTGTGGCCAGTCACATTGGGTGTGTGTTTTCCTTGTTATTGTTCTGGTTTTGTTTTGTTTTTTTTTTTAGATGGGGATGGAACTTCGGAAACTGAACTTTGGTCATGCCCTGCCTCAGAGTTCAGAGTGGTTTGCACCTTTCAGCTCCGGATTCCAAAATCAATGTTCAGTGTTGATTCTTGGATTTTCTTGGTGCATTTCCTGAAAGTTTTATCTCTGGGCCCATTTTGGTTTTTCTTTCCCTGAGAAAGACCCATATGTGACTCTGTACTCCACTGAGAAAATGTGTGGAACGCTGTGAGGAGAGCTTAGTCTCGGTAGCCTTCCTTGACAATGGTGCTTACTTGCAAAGGCCGGAAGAACACAATGCTTCCTGCTTCCTCTTGGCTCCTGCGAGGTTTGGTTTTGCTCTCCTGCGCCACCTGCTGTAAGGAGCACCATAGGCCGACTTCCCAGTATCCAGCCCTAGCAAGCCCAGCAGGAGCCAGAGCCAAACCCTTAGTCCTAGCAGATGTTGCTTAGGCTGCCAGGTTTCTGTCCAGACCTTATCTTTGTTGCCTCGGCTGGCTCCTAGCTCAGAATTCCAGTGTCCCCAAATGACTTGCCTGCAGTCACGCAGACCCTGAGCTCACTGGCCAGAAGGAAGGAGTCTGCCAGTTTGAGGGCTGCTGAAGGGCAGTTCTTGCTAGCTTTCTGAATGTGTGGTCAGTGGAGACTCTCTTTAGCAGTGAAAATGCACAAACATTTCTTTTGAAATGGCAACAGGCATATGGCATTGTCCTTTAATGGACCTTCATCATATCCTCAATTTGTGCCAGTTGACACCCCCACCCCTGGTTCTCCCGAGTTTGGTTTTTGGTTCATCGTTTTGTTTTAACTCTTGGGACTTTCCTGCATGCTCACCAATGAGTTAGTGATTTCTAAACAAAGAACCACACAGAGAGAAGGTTAGCTTTTCTTGTCTTCCTGTGGTTCCCTGTTCTGGATTGACCAGCTCTTGACCGTAGGTTCTTAAACATTTGTCCCTTATACGCATTCTTACACATGTATAGCATAGCATAGCATAGCATAGCATAGCATAGCATATTGGAGGCTTACTTCAAAACTTCACACTGTGAAGACTCTAGTTGATCATAATTCATTATGTATCATTTTCTCGAGGCCTCCCACCTTAGCCTGTAGAGTGCTGGGATTAAAGGTGTGTACCACTGTGTCTGTCTCAAATTCCATCTAAAAATTCTTTCCTATTTGCTATCAAAAGAGAAAGCCGGCACTGAGATCTCGAATGCTCATTTTCAATTTAATTCTCTAAATAAAGGTGACTTTGTAGAAAGGCTGACTTCTGCTGTTACTTTGATAAGCATGAGGCACATGACCAGCAATTGTTTCTTGAAATTAGAAGGAAAAAAGCCCCCCAGAAATATATGCATAAAGGAGACTTGAGATAAATGCAAGTCAGAGCTTCCTGAGAGCAAAGGTTACCTGATACTCTTGGGAAAGAGAAGTGAGAGGTTGCGCCAACCAGAGCTCTGGAGTGAGGGAGTACATTCATTTTGCTCAGTAAGTACTTACTAAATTCCTGCTCTGTGTTGGAAGTGCTGGTGTTAAGTACAGCATCTGACCACTGGGAATACAGAGATAGATTATCTATCTATCTATCTATCTATCTATCTATCTATCTATATTAATGGCTGCAAGAGAAAGTGCTCTAGGTGCTTTGCAGGATCCTAAATTCAGGCTGACCATCTAGGGAGGGTGATGTCCAGATGAATACACATATGCAGAGGGTGACCGTGGGTGGCTGACCTACAGCCACCTTGAGATCTTGAGAAGTCCTTTCAGTCCTTTTCTAGAATAGGATGCTGACTTATAAATAACATCATCCAACCTTGATAACTTCAAGAGTCTCAGTTTTCTGCTTCTTGATTCTCTTGTGACCTCCACACAAGAGCTTTGTGTACCAGAAGGGAAAAGGCAAAGCAGGGAATCCTCTGTTTGTCCGCATCTGAGGGATGTGGTCCTGGAAGCAGCTTTGATGTTTCATATACCATCAAACTGGAGACTTAGACCAGGAACTCTCCTTGCAAGTCAACATGGAGAGGAAGGAGGGATCCAAGGCCAGACAGCTGCTCAGATGAAACATTTGGTAGCTACTCTGGGTTCTAACAGATCATTTGACAGGTAGGAAGTTGAGGCTAAAGGACATGGAGCCACCTGTAAATCTCAGGGAATAACTCACTTCCATGTTCTAACCTGTATCAGATCAGGCGAGGAACCTAGAGTATATTTTCCCAAAAAGAGGCACCTTGAGGACTGGGCAGGATGATGGTGATGGACCAGTCAGTAAAATGCTTGACTTGCCTGCTTAAGGATCTGAGTTTGATCCCCAGGATTCATGTTGGGTGTGATGGTAGAAGCTCACAATCTTAACTCCAGGGAGGCAGAAGCAGGAGGATCCCCAAACTTCACTGGCCAGTTTAGCCTAATGAGAGATCCTATCTTAAAGGGAGTGGATTAAATTCCCAAGGATGACTTTGGTCTATGTACACATCTGTATCCCCATGAACACATGAAGCAATACACGTACATATGAACACACACACACACACACACACACACACACACACTTTTAAAGAGGCACTTGGCAATAGCAGGCCAGTTAGTAATGGCCTGTTTCAATTGACTACCCTGCCAACTGGATTGGCATTAGAGGGGTGGTGCTTCCAGCCTCCTCAGGGAGGTTATTCAATCTATTCTAAGGCACCTGGTGTCCTCGTTGCCTTGGACCATGGTCAGAAAAAGGAATCCAGGGAGAAACAAAGATTGAGGAGTGGCTGCAGACCCAAGCCCTCCAGGCCCACTTGCCCAGGGTGGGGCCTAGAGGGTTAGTGCCAGGCGCTATGTGGCTTCTCCACCCCTTCCCAGGCCCCTCAGAGCATCTGCTGGCTTTCAGAGCTGCAGCCACCCTGAATGGGTCTTTGTGTGTGCCCCAGGAGCTGGCTTAGAGGAGCCCGTTGAAATACTTTAGCGATGTCTCCTCAGGACCGGGCGCAGCCCGGCATGGTGCCCATCTTGTGAGAGCAGGCCTTTCTGATGTTGTTCCTTGTTTTCACTCAGAGTAAGCCTGACCTGAAGACACATTCTGCACTCCTGAAAATGAATATCATAGATGGGCTGTGGATGGCAGATAATCCCTCCCCCTCTCTCCCTCTCCCTCTTCTTCTTCTTCTCTCCCTCCCCCTCTCTGTTATGTCTGCCTCTCTCTATCCTCCTCTCTGTCTCTCTATCTCTCTGTCTGTATCTGTCTGTCTCTCTGCCTCCTTCCCTCCCTCCTTTCTCCTCTCTCTCCCTCCCCTGTCTCTCTATGCCTGTGTATCTGTGTCTGATGCCTCTATTTTTCTCCCCCCCCC
>JADRCH010000132.1:3007244-3048979 GCA_019843965.1 Rhynchomys soricoides | reverse complement strand
TAATATTTACAAGAAGGGCCGTCCTTGGCCATTCCTGTGCTGGCCAGGTCTTGTGCTGTTAGTTCAGTACAATTCCATTCACCTTTCTCAGTCATTCTCTGAGATGCACCACTTTACAGCTTCTGCTCTATGGGTGGAGAAGCCAAAGTTTAGAGGTGGGTAATCAGAGTACCCAGGGAATTGTGAGCAAGAATATAAAAACAGAATTGGTTGAATATGTGCTTCTCCCTCCTTTTTCAGGGTTCAAAGCATCTCTTGGCAGACACTGTCTAAGAGATCCCTGTACTCCTGGGTGCTGGGAGAAGCAGAGGCTAAGTGTGGAAATACGTATACAGGCTTGTGCTTACTTGGGTCCCTTTTTGCTAGCATGACCTCCCCTTGTGCTTTGGGTCATATTGAGAATTACATTTCACTGTACATGATGGAAGGGACTACAGTTATGGAAGAAACCTGTTGTTGACAACTGTATCATCAGACTTTGGCTAAAGAATCTTATTTCTATGTCCAAAAAACCAGGTACCTCAAAGATACAAATGGCACCAAAGACCACAGCTCAGGGCTCATTCCACCATGATGATGGTGGTCACAGACTTGTCACTGCCTACACAGTTTAGTGTCCTCTTCTGCCATGTAGGCAGTGAGGGTTCCTTCCAGGCATCTGGATCTGAGATTTCCCTGGCCAGACAGGGATCTTGATTTTGCTTAAGTTGTTTCTTAGTAGATTAAAGGGGTGGTTGGTGGTGACATCATCTTTCCCCTGCCTGTCTTCTCTTGTATGTGACAGGCCCAGTGCTGGAGAGGTATAAAGCTCTAAGCATGACCTTTTAAAGGACAAAACAGCTGAGCCAAACAGCCAGCTGTGAAGGCCTGTGTCTCTTTGCAAGGAGATTGTGAAAAACTCACAGGAAACCAAAGCAGCGTTAGAAACGAGAGCAAAAGCAGAAGTTCTTAGCTATGTGCTTTGGTAAGGTGTTGTCTGCCATCTTGAATTCTTTTCCTTGCTTCTCCACTCCCCATTTTTTCCTTCTCTTCTCTTCTGTGCCCTTTTCTTTTCTTTCTTTGAGACAGAGTTCTTTTACATTGCTGATGCTGCTCTTGATACCCTGGGCTCAGGATCTTCCTGCCAGAGTAGCTTGGACAATAGGTGCAAGCCTCAATGCTTGCCTTTTGTCTTTTCTTTATATAAAACTTGAGTTTCTCATCTCTTTGACTATTGGCCATATAGCTATACTCTCTGGAAAAAGAGGAATAACCTTGCCTGTCAGAAGAATATTCCGCTTTTAAAAGTTAACATGGAGTTGGTATTTTGTATGCTAAGCAACTGTCCTACCACTGAGCTACAGTTTTAGTCCAGGAAGGCCTTTAGCATTAATCTTTAATATACAACAAAAAAGAAACTCAAGAGAATTGAATCCCCAGTTGCTCCTGCTTTAATGTGCTCTGCCCTTCAATGCTTACAATGCCAGAAATAGCAGTATTGGTCTGATGGGTACAAGGACCATTTAATGTATCAGCCTCCAATGTTGCTTCTGGTTACTCCATAGTTCTCTCTGGTGTTTAAAGGTCTTTACCTAAGTATACTTTTCTATTATAGCACTGTTGTCACCTCAAGTTAGAATTGCAATGTGGTTGTCATGACAGATGATAAATATTCATATTTCTGTGTAACTGAAACATAAGCACATAAGTACCAATCGGAATCAAGAAAGTTGCAGTGACTGCATATGATCAAGGTTCTGAGGGTGAAGGATGTTGAGCAAGTCAGAACTCTGTATACCCATTAGACTATTTTTCAATAAAGTCACATTTCACACAGAGTAGACCTCACTATTAAAACAAACGATAAGCACAAGAGATTAAGGAACAATTCATGGCAAATACTAGAAAAAGATGAGGTGGTGTGTGTGTGTGTGTGTGTGTGTGTGTGTGTGCCAATGAGAATATATAGGAAAGAAACCCATTTGGATAAGATGAGTGAGATTTACTTCTGATGCATGGGCTACATGAAGTTTGAGTAACTTCCTGTGTTTAAATATTTTGTTCATAGGTCAACAACATGTGAGTCATTGGAGAATGCAGTCTTTGTCGATAGAGCCGACCATTCATTTCTTAGCCTTGGCAGGAACTACAGCATCACCTGTCAGGGCTGTGATGAGTAGACAACAGGGATTGCTGGAGGTTTTCAAAGAGAGATACAGTCAAAGGCAGCTATTAGGAAGGCCAACCAGAAATCATGTGTGAGCTGGATTATAGTGGGTAGTCTTAGAAAGTCAAGCTGGGCTGGGAAACAATAATCCAGTGTGTGGGGACAGGGAAAGAGTGAGGGAGCAAGGGAGAAGCTTCACCAAGAGTAGCTGTATCATAAAAGAAATGGACCATTTCAGGAAACTAAGTGGAGAGAAAGAGTGGACACAGCATCTAAACAGCCATGGTGAAGGGAGGAATTCAATGTGACACCATCACTGTCAGAGTTCCCAAGAAAGCAATTGTGCATCGCTGCACTGGCCAATGTAAGCAACTGAACTCTCTCTTTCCTTCCAGGAAATAGTCAAGGAACATGTAGCTGAGGTACCCCTAAACCTCTCATGATGAGAGTCATATGACCCTGATGTAGAATGAGTCAAAGTCAGAGATAGGGCGTAAGATACATGTTTCTGTTACCCCAAGAGATGGATGGCACTTATATAGTTGCCACTGTCACAGTCCTACAGTATGTAGCTCTTTGTGCTGGTTCTCATTTTTAGTCATTAAGGTTCTCTGCATGACAAAGAGAATTCTGCAAAGAATTAGCAGGAGGAAAATCTAAATGCCGTGCTGATATTCTGTTTAATGTGCAGTCCCACATGACTTTCTGTAGTTTGGTTTGAGTCCTGCCTTTTCTCTTTTATCTGCAGTTCTTTACTCTTGAATTTAAGATTCTGGTACCAAATTTCCTCAGCTTTCACGATGAGATGGAAAATGGCCTTTCTATTAATTTTCTGCCATGCCATCCAACAAGAGTGGGCTTTAGGACTCTGATGAAGATGGCATCTTGTTGGCTCCAAGATGAAAGGTTTGTTGTAAAGTCATGAGCTTAACTCACTGGCATCTCCCAATGAGCTTCTCAGATTACCTAACACCTAACAGCATGTTCTTTTACGCTGACTCTAAAAGAGAGAGAGAGAGAGAGAAAGAGACAGACAGACACACACACACACACACACACACACACACACACAGAGAGAGAGAGAGAGAGAGAGAGAGAGAGAGAGAGAGAGAGAGAGGAGACAGATGTTACTTTGATAAATCACAGCAAGGTAATTAAAGTTCTTTCTTTAGAGACTTACCCAGTCCTGGGAGATTTTATGTCTCTATGACCCAGGTTGGTCCCTGGCCAAGGACCCTTGAAGTCAGTCCTCTAAAGATGAGCAGCTCTTGAAAGTCCAACTGTATCTTTCATCAAAGACAAAATTAGACTCTTTTATAACCCTGTTACTTTCCCACGCTGAGGGCTATTAGCTTGAGGTGCCTTTTCTTTCCTTGGTATGAAAATGCAAATATCTCTTGTCCATTAAGAATGATGCATCCCCATAGTCACATTAATTTGTAAATTTCCCTCAAAAAACATGGATATTTGGTAACATCTGAATGTCAAGTGTTCTGTCTCCAGTGGATAAAGAAGTCCAGGGTTGCTGGGGGTCCTTGGCAGAACCCACTCCTAGGGGAAATATCACTGCATATTTCTTATCCACAACGGTAAGCTTTCTGACAAGCATGTTGAGATCAACATTGGTTCTTAGGAGTAATTTACTCCCTTGGAAATGAGATATGTCCTGATTTCTTTGTCTTTCAGGTTTACTCTGGCAGCTTGAACTTCGTAACCCTTTAGTTTCCGTCTGAGAAAGAAAGCTCAGCTCTGATTGACTTCCCTTAGACTCCCTGGACATACATAGGTTATCATGCCTATGAGACTGAGTTCAGAGTTTTCTATCTAGACTTTTCTATCAACAATACTTGTTCTGTTGTTGGAAAGGCATAGTTTGGCCTCTTTTGCATCTGCCTTGCAGGAGTGGTCAGTTTTCAATGACCCCCACATGGATTACATGCTCTGTGAATGATCCATTGATAAGTTTTAATTCCAGTCTGACTACACTCTTCTTTGACATGCCATCATGAAGTTATCCCTTAGTATCTTCCCTTAAGCTAGGCACAGTTTGCCCGCCAATGTTAGCACGGAAGTAAGTAGGTGGAGGTGAATTTACTGAACTGTCATGGTGTAACAATTCATAGATCAGAAAGAATGACTTTGGAGATCCTGCTTGAAATTGCATCATCACTGCTCAAACATCTCTCTGTGATTATGAAAACAAAAATTAACAAAAGAAAATTCTCTATATGCTTACTCCATTCTCTTACCAAAGCTAGTATTTGCAGGAAGATCATTGCAACAGTGAACTCTAGACCTAGTGGAAGTTTAGGAGTGTGAGAGGGAACTGGCACATATAAATTCTCTGGCCAACTTGAGATCTCTTGGGGATTACTCTGACAATCTCTCTAGCCCTTTCCCAGGACGATCTTCAAGGAAGCCACCTTGGAGCCATCTTGTCTGCCTCCCTGTACAGAGTGAAACCCAACCAAACAATGTAAAAACTGATGTGAAAATTGGTTGTGCTTTGTCCCCTCCTAGGGGTGGAGGGGAAATGCCTCTTAGTCCTGGTCCACCTTAAAAGTAAAATGCACAGTTTCTGTGTGCAGCTCTGGCACGCAGGGGTTGGGGGGGTGCTGATCTGTGCAGGGACTGGGGGGAGTGTAAGCAGATCTCTGAAGAAACCACTTGGCTCAGCAATTTTCGAGCTTGTTGTAATTGGCCTAGCCTAAAAGAATTCTTCAAGTTGTACCTAGGCCAAGGAAAATGCAAACGCTTCCCTGAAACAGAGGCATTTGGAATGGAAGAGAAGAAAGGGCTCATCCGCAAACCAGGCAGGCAGACAAGCAAAAATGGACAGGAAAGCGGGGGAGCAGGGAGGTTGCATATGGACCATTTTCTCACTTGGCACATCAGTGGATCTGGCCACGCCATGAAGGGAAGGCAGATCTATCAAAAGATCTTAGTTAGCTCACTCCTACTGTTCTGAAGACTGAGCCTTCTTCTTGCCTGGTCTGGCTGTCCACTGACTGTGCAATGGCCCTTTCTCTGAACAACTGAAATTAGAGATCCTCTCTTTCAGTCTCAGGCTAAAAGTTAACTGCCTATGACCTGACAGCGGCTGATACTCAGGGTGTCTCACGAGCCTTCCAACCTGACACTTGGCTATTACTTCCTCTTCTTTTTCCAGGTCCTCTGTGAGTACTGTGCGGACAGGCCTGGTGGGTTCCAATAGGTCCTAGAGTATACAATGACCTTAGCCTACCGTAGTCTAAGCAACAGTTTACCCCATCACTCTGAGTACCACGAGACACTTTATAGAGGACATTTTACTAATATTTTCACTATATTTCTGACACATATTTGAACACATAGGAGGTGTTCTATCTACTCCTGATTGACATCCCATTGTTGTGATGTATTAACAGTCCTTGACAACAGGAAGAAGCTCTTAGGTGTGTTTCTCTGTAAAGTGAACTAGTCAGAGAAGTGGAGAAACTAAGTCACACAATGGGTCTAACTTCCATCTCCCTGCTCAGGTCTTTCTTGACCTTTCCTTTGCCTGCAATGTGAATCTGTCTACCCACTGCATCATCTCTTTATAGCCCCATGTGGCTCTGGAAAAGTCTTTTCTATCTGGTACCTCTCTGGGACTTACCTTCCCTATCCCTCTAAATTTCCCTCTCTTGTTCCAGCTTCCTATCTTTTCCTCCATCCTCCAATTCCAATTTTCCTTCCTTTCCTTGCTCAGAGGTTGATAATTCTTTAATGTTTTTGCTCTTGTTTGCCCCCTCGATGAGCCGTGCACCTCTCCAAATCTCTACAGCCCCTTTCCAGCATTCATCATGCAAGGGGCTCCAAAGCTCTCTTATATTCCTGCCTCCCTCGTCCCTAGTGACCTAGTCACCCTTCTTTATTTATCTTGTTTCTATTTCTCTATCTTTCCTGCCTGTATTATAAAGCTTATCAATATCACAAAAGAGGGCAGAACAGGGGAAACTAGCAGTGTCACCAGTGGGGCCATTCAACCCTGAAAGTTTAAGAAATGCCAATGGGGAACCACTCTGAGGGTACCATTTCCTTCTCCCTTGTTTCCATGTCTTGCTGACACATACTACATGCAAGTGACTATTCTTTAGTCCCAGGAGCATGCTCAGTAACCACATGGCTGCCCGAGGCTGACTTCAGAGGTGGTCAGCTTCTCACTTGAAGAAGTAATGGAAGAGGTTCAGGCATGGGTGATGGTGGTGGTAGCTTGCAATTGGAGTGGTGTCTTAGCATCTCTTTAAAACCTAAGATACTTCTTGTGTGATTTACTCAGAGAGCAGAAGTGTGCCCTTTTCTCAATATTTTCCACCAAACTGAAGGGCAATTGCCTATTTAAGAGATCTTATAGTCTTTACCTGAGAGAGTAAATTACTCTATTTTAGAAAAAGCCAGGAAAAGAAATGAAGCACACTCAGGAGTTTGGCAGCTGTTCAGATTAGACCATGAGATCCCTTAGTAGGATGAAATGCTATATATGTAGGTCACATGTTTGTTGTTTGTAGCTTCTCCTAATGGGCTGCAGTTATATATCAACCAAAGATTATAAGTTAGAAGGATTCTCAAATATGACTTTGTTCTGGATGACCTCAATTGTTGGTCTTTTCTTTGACCAAAGTTAGAGATACCCTAACCTTTTCTAGGTAAGAAGTAACTTCTAATTCCTACTGAACTGAAGGAATATCTTTTATTTTACATTTCTTCTTATGATTTGTTTTGGTTTTTGAGATTGTATCTCTTATAACACTGTTTTCTCTACCTTTCAAATGCAAGGACTATAGACATGTGCTGTCATGTCTCTTAGAACACTGTTCTTTGAGTAAGTCAAAGGCTTTCTGTTTGGACATTTTTTCTAGAATGGATGGTCCCAATTCTATTCCCTAAAGCTTGGCAGAGCAAATATCATTTACTTTCCACTAGAGAGCCTGTTAAATATTTGAAAATATTAATGATAGAGTTAGGTCTTTGTCTAAGTATCCCCATTCTCAAAATTTTCCATGGCCTGATTTCTCATCTCTTGGAGATGCTGGTTTCTGTATCCTTGGTCCACACCACTTTGCCTGGTGGGGTCTAAAATGGATGCTCTGAATAGCTCTGAAGGAACAAGACCCAGCTCTGCTGCCTCATTCATTTTCTTGCATCTCTATCACTGACTGGTCATTTCCTACATGCTCAATATACCCAGTGCTTACATTGTGAGCCATTGTTTGTGGACTGGGGTGGAAACTGTGCAGAGTGAGACTAACTCTTCTTAGCTGAAGACCCATTTGCAGGGACAGTAATGCTCACACCTTTGCAACTCTCTTACAGTTCTTTGGCTTTTCTTTTCTTTTTCTTTCTTTTCTTTTTCTTTTTGGATAGACCTATATAGCATTGGCTGGTCTTGAACTTGCTACATAGTTGAGGATGAGCTTGAACTCCGAATCCTCCTGCCTTCGCCATCTGCATTCTAGAATTTCAGGCCTGCATTACCATACCCACCTTTATATCTTTTGTTGTTGTTTTTGTTTGGTTGGTTTAGTTTGATGTGAGTTTATAACAGAACTGAAGAATTGTTAGAGACATTTAACTCTTGCTCAACCCAAGGACCCAGGACAGGTCTGAGCAATAGTGATTGACTCTGTATGATCAATAACCATGTCATTAACTGGTTTTTCTTGTTCACCATCATTGCCACTAGCACCTTAATGTCATAAGCTTCTGTTTCATTGGTTGCTGTTGCTATTTGGAAGCTAACTCCTGTAGTGTCCATAAAAGAGCCCACGGAGTAGACATGGTTCTTAAGAAATATAATTTTACCATCCATCTTACACCAAGTCCGAGCCTCCCATGAGGCTCAGTACAGTGTTGCCCCCAACACTGCAGGGAGGTAGTGGACTAAATAGAGATAAGTAAGACTCGGCTTGTGATTTGGTTTGCTGAGTAAATAGGAAGTGTTTTTTGTTGATTGCTTGCCAAAGCTCCCCTCCCCAGGATTGCTAGATGAGCCCATGTGGTGGTATGGCATGTGAAACGGGCTCTAAGCTCTCAGAGATTTCGATTTGATCACAGGTTGGTCCATTAACCATTCCAACCCCAGTTTCTTTATCACTAAAATAGGGCTCTTCTAATCTCACAGTCAAGGTCTCCCGACTGGTCTGATGGTGAAATGAGATTGTACCACAAGGCGTGTGGTTACCTAGCATCAGCACCAAATCACTGTCATCATCCTGGAAGGTCTCCTTATTCATTTATCCGTCACTAACTGTTTACTGGTAAATAGAGAGCTTCTGGCTGGTCCTATGGGTCTCCTTCCCCATTTGGCATAATGATGAATTGAATTCTTGCCTGCAGGATCAGGCTGAGTCTTTCTCTGCATTTTGCTAAACACTATTCTCTCATTGCGGGGTGGGGCGGGTCAATCCCTGTTGCTGAGGGTGCAGCTCCTGCTGCCCTGCCCTTGGGCTGAACTCAACTTCTCTCCCCTCACTTCCAGAGGTGGAGCACAGTCTGGGTGTCCTGGGCAGGAGGTCAGGAAAACCGGTCCCCATGTTCTCTCTACCTATGGTTTGACTGGTAGCACCGAAAGCATCACTTGATAGTGTTTGCAGAAGAGAATTATCGATTTCTTACTTCCTACCTGCCTGCTGGGAAGGTTAGAATGGATGAGATCGCATCTCTGCGGAGGAGGATGCTATTTGGATATGCAATCTGTATTCATCATGGTAGGCCGCAGAAAGCTGCCAGGGTTCCTGTGATACCAAAAGGCCTGGAAAGCCCAGGAGACTGGACCATCATGCTTTTCTTAGACTTCAGAGACTATGCCTGTCTCTCCAGAACAGCCATGTGTGACTGAGTAACTGTGTGACACGGTTTTTACCAGTCCAAACTGGACACACAGCAGCAGTGAATGATTGCCAATCACCACATACAGTATTAGCCCTGTAAGCTTATTTTCTACTCAGACCACGTTCACCTGCACTCTGGGTCTTCCAGGTCCTAAGAACACTGGCTCGCCAAAGGATTTCCCTTATTAATTTCAGAGGACCTCAAACCTCTGCATACAGAGGCTGTTGCTCACAGAAGGACACAGTGTACTCTATGTCTTTTGCTGCGCTCCCCTCCTCCCACCCCAAGGCACCATCCCAAACCTAGTGCTGGCCTGTCATGCTCAGCATCTCCCACTAGGGGGAGCCCCTGGAGGGCAGCTGGGGCTGAGCAATTTGGGAAGCGCTGAAGTTTTCTGCTCCTGTCCTGCATTGGTTTTCACTAACCCAACTGTGAGATTTCTTTGTTGCAATGTTGGGGTCTGAGATAACACTGCTGGAGGCTGGAGGCTGGAGGCGAGAAACATAGCCGAGATCATCTTTTATTGTGTGTTGTTATTTACTAGCGCGGTGAACCAAGGAAGCGAAATAACAAAGAGCCCGAAGACTGCACAGCTCCAGCTTGTAGGCCCTGGAGACAATCTGGAGTCCTCAGACGGAAGGAGACATCAGAAGAGCAACCAGGGGTGCCTGTGACTGCTGAGTACAGGTGAGATCCAGAGGGAGGATGACCAGGGGGCTCATGGGTAAAGAGGCACAGGAGCCCCCGGCCTGGGAAAATGGATAGACCAAAATGAGAGTGGTCTGCAGAGGTTAAGAGGGAAAGCACTGATTGGGAACATCAAGGAAGGAGGAGGGCAAGGGGTGAGCTTGTGGAAAGGAGGACAAAAGAAAGAAACAAAGTTGTGGTATGAGAAAACCAGAGCTTGAGACTAGAATCTGAACAGAGTCTGAAGTTGGTTCCAACAAGGCTGCTTAAGAAACTTGGCAAGAAACAAGTTGCGGGGAGATTGACATCGAATGTCCAGTTGCATAAGGAAGTTCAGCATGAGCAGATGTGGCTCCCACTCAATCGATCTAATCATTCAGTTGAGTGTCACAGAGCCACACCTACTCCTACTTTGACCTAAACTGGAAGGAATTCTGGTCTGCAGGCTTTTCCGGGTTCTTTCACTTCCGAACCAACGGCTTCCCACTTTCCCTTTCTTCCTTTGGGTATTCCACAGCCCCTCTAGGGAGTGGACCGGCAGTCAGAAATTCTGTGTTCTGGTCTAGAACTTGCCATTTATCGGTGGGATTAGCTTAAGCAAGGAAGCCCCAGAGTTTATTTTTCCTTTGTCTAAAATGAGAGATAATAATAGATTACTGACAAGCCTTACAGGATTGTTCCAAGGACTGAATAAGTAAGAGGATGCGAAGAAATGCTCTTAATAGATTATAATTGCTAGCTAAATAAAAGTTGGCATTAATAATAATTAATCAGTTAATAGAGCCTTGCTACTCTCAGCAGGAGGTTTGCTGAGTCTGGGAGAGAGCAGTATGCATGTAAGTCTACACCCATACCCCATTCTCCTACCTGTGGACAATTCATACATGTGGCTCCCCAGACTTTTGGAACTAATCTCTTTGATAAATGGGACACTTCATATTCACTCCTCTTTTTTTAGACAGCATCAAATGTTCTTTTTCCAGCCTCAGCTCCGTTTCTCATGCAGATAAGTGATTGATAGTGTCTCCAGTGCCTAGGGGAGTGAGATGTTGTGTCCTGGACGCAGGAGTCAATGTCATGTCTTGGACATATGGTTGGACTATTTGGAAGAAGCAAATGACAGGCTATGATAATAATAATCCCGTCACCATCTCCCCTTTCTAGAACGTTCTTTCCAGGTCACTTGTGATTTTTTTTTCCCACCAAAATGTGTCAGACATAAAGTTGGGTCTGTGCCTTGGGTGGGGCTGGTGGAGGTTGTCTGTGAGGACGTTAGCTGGCTTTGACATATTCTCCCTGCTTCCCCTCAGCTGCGAGCAGCTGTGTGGCAGATGGGGAGGCAGTGTAGACCATTTGTGAAGCGTTTGATATCTCTCCTTCATCTGTCACCTGGAGTTCTCACAACTCTTCCTCCGTGTATCTAAGCATTCATTTGAAGAGCACCATTGACCTGCAGACATCAACGGTTAGTGGCTTGACAAGCACCGAACTGTCATCACTGTACTGCTCTGTTTCGGCTAGCGATTGCCCCACACCTCCAAATTGTTTTGAACTTTTGTTCCAGTTGCTAACAAAAGAAAGCTTTCTCCTGCTTCTTTTCATCTCCAATCAAACGGTGGAGTAAATATTTATGAGGATGCTTCTTTTGAGGCACCCATCTATCATCTGCAGAAAGTTAACAACCTATCCAAAGGTACAACATGTAGAAGACAGTGTTTTCTACAATCACCAAGCACACACATGCACATCCATATGCAGATGCACCCACATATGCATACATACACAGCTGTGTATATGTATGTGGGTATGCATTCATACACAGTCCTCCTCCTTCCAAACATATATTCATTCTGCACTTAATGAAAAATATGCGTAAATAGTCACATGGCACGCTCAAAGTGCCTACTTAATGGAGGGTAAGGATGGGATACGAATTTCTTCATCAGCAGTTTGGCAGTTTTAGAGTCCAGAAGTGACCACAATTTACATGGCTTAAAAAAATCATGGATCAATTTCTGCTCTGTCCATAGTAATAAATATCAATATGTTGCCTGTTCTAGACAAACTGTCAGCAATTTCAGATATTTTTAAATGAGTTTTTTTTTTTTTTTAAAAAAAAATACATTTGCAAAGTCAATTATTTTGAATCTCATCTGAGGCAATTAAAAAACATCCTGACATTTAAGGTGATATTTTTTCCCAAGTAAAATAATTATAAATAATACTAATTATGAACAAATCATTTAGTTACTCGCAGTCTGGTTCAACCTTTAGGTTAATAAACCAATCCATTAGAATTCATCTTGCTCAAAGGACCAATTTGTTTAAAAAATGTAGTGACCTTTTACCACAAGTGTGATTGATATTTTCTTTAACAATATCAGAATCGTCTTTCTCAGAGAAGAGTGTGATCCAGACGAAGGTACAGAAACTTCAGAGAGTCTTGTGTGTCTCCTTATGGTAGTGAGGATACTGGACATGGCTGAAACCTTCCAATTTTAGATGGTACCTTAAGGAAACATCTGGAGGTTTCTCAAAATTGATCAGTATTATTCCTCATGCCAGGAAACAAGTTTAGATATTTCTCTCTACCTTTGCTGTTTTGTTCTTACTAACCACATATGGCAGAGAGTTGCATGTGTGGTCCACTGGCCAAGTCTGGTCAAACACAGTTTTACTGAAATAAAACTTGGTCTGTGTATATGTTGTCTATAACTACATTTTCTACCAGAAAGATGGCTCTGGCAAGTCAATGAATCCTGCAATTTTGAATATACTCATTACCAGGCCTTAAAAGATGCTTACAAACCTGTAGGTAGAAGAATGAGAAAAAAATAGCTATCTTTGAATAGTTATACCGCCTATGTAGACAGCACCTGTGCGTGTACTAAGTCTGCACATTCTACTGTAGCAGGGGTTCTGAGGCTTTGTTAGCTGAGGAAGAAATGGCAAATCTACCTGGGATGGTGCAGTCATTCAGTGGCATAAGTAGGGGCTGGCAGCCATTAGACAGACAGAGAAGGAGTATCTCCTAATCTTCCTCTAGATGCTGTCAACTGCCAAAGACACTGGACAGTGAAAATTCTTGACGCTCTGTTCCTACCTTATCTGCCCTTGGCTTGGATGAACCTCAGCTTATCTTCTCTGTCCCCATTCTCAGGACCAGGGCTGTTGGAGTAATCAGAATGGAGAGAAAGCATCGTGCTTTGTATTCAAACAAAGCCAGGCTTTATTACATCAGTGCTCACTTCTCTACCAGCCCAGAGATGGGCACAATGGCACAGATACCCTGAAACAGAAAGTAACAGGCGAGTGTTTGTTGCAGAATATACTATCATATGAAAAGTTTGCCTTTTGAAACAGAAGATCCACTTTTAATTACATTTCTTTTTTCTTAGTTCAAGTTAATATCAAAATTATATCTCTCCCACCCCTAAGCTTACGACATCTGCTAGCAAAGTAGGCCACAGGGAGGCGGATCTCAAGAGGAAGGACTCCTGGGATGATAAAACAAGACAATGGCTGTGTTCAGAGCCCAGAGCTCTCCTTAATCTTACATCTTCATGAAAGGATAAAAAGAGAATGTTGGGAATGAGAAACATCTACACGGAAGCCTTCCCTGAGGATGATAAGTTCGATCTTCCCTTCCACCAGATTTTATATTGACTGTTCAGTTTACCTAACACTGCTAGTTGGAAGATTATTGCACTGACCAAGACTCTCGTTTCTCCAAGCAATGATTTATTAGGGAGCCCATCATGTGCGTGTGTCTATAATATACGTTAGAAACCTCAGTTGGGAGCATGGCCTTCAGCGTCCTTCAAGAAGAGGTTAGTTTTCCCTTGTGAGACAAGAACAGCAGACAGAGTAGAGGAAGCAGAGATTTCAGACATTTAGACACTGGAGGAGACAGCAATGTAAGAGGGGTAGAGGGAATAAGTCACAGAGGGAAGGGGAAGCTTTGTGTATATTCAGAAGGCTCATCTGTGAGAGGTATTAAATGGAAGCTTACAGTATTGAGGGAAGAGGAAGTAATGGAAATAGCCTGGGTCCACATTCTAGAGATACTTGGACAATAGGTTTAAAAGTTACATCTTGGGGCTAAGGAGATGGCTCAATGGTTAGGAGCACATCCTACTATTGCAGAGAACCCGAGTTCAGTTCCCAGCACCCACATAGCAGTTTATAACCATCTGTAACTCCAATTTCAGAGGATCCAATGCCCTCTCCTGGTCTCCTTGGGTACCAGGCATGCATATAGAACACATGCATTCAGGCAAACATTTATGCATATAAAAACTTTAAGAATTAAAAACAAAGTAAGATGTTACACTAGGGAGACAGCTCAGATGATAAAATTCTTACTTTGCAAGTATGACAAACTGAGTTCAATCCTCAGCACCCCTATTAAAAAAAATTCTGAGGGCAGCAGTGCATGCCTGTAACTCCCATCCCAGAAGGTGGAGACGGGAAAATCCCTGAGGCTTGTTGGCTAGCCAGTCTAGCTAACTTGATAAGCTTCAGTGAAAGACCCTGTCCAAAAAAGGGGAGTAGAGAGCAATCGGGAGAGGCACCTGATGCTGGCCTGCAGCCTCCACACAAATGCACAGGCTTGCACATGCACGTGCGTGCACACACAAAATTAAGTCTTTGACTAAGATGCTGGGACCCATTGACTGTGTGCAGAAAAATGACTTGACCTACAGTTTGGAAAAGAGCATCACAACATTTAGTCAGAATGTGGCGGCAGTGCGCCAGATAGAGAAGAGCTGAGAAAGATGGGTCTTCACCTCGTGTTCTCAAGGCGTGACTGATCTGTCACAATCCCAACTCTTGTAGGTATGGCACTAGCTGAGGGCTTTCTGGGGGCATTTATTTAATGGCATGCCAGTGGCATTTACTCATAAACCAAAAAGCCATCGGGCCAGAAATAGGGGTTTTGGTTACTTCCCCAGACAGGATGTAGTTTGGGTGATTATACACATGATTCATCGAAGTTGGCAAACATATCCTGCACAAACACACGCCCCTCCCCTCCAAGCAGAGTGACTCATGGCTTCTTCAGTTTGGTCTATGGTAGGCTTGGAAGTCCAGGCAGAGTTTGAGATATGATGTTCAGTCATAAATCGGTAACATTCATAATTACAAAAGAAACATTTCTCCCCATTCTCTCAATTGTCAGGCAGGGGGCATTTATTGAATTCTTACTATTTTAACAGAGAATGTGATGTTGTGAAACATAGTTACTGCCATAAAACACTTCTAAATTTAGTTGGTAAAATGGATATAATGATAACAGCAAAGAGAGTGCCCCACAAGTATTCTGGAGGACTCTTAGCTATACTAATGGGCCAGAGGAAAAATTTACAGCAGTTGTAGAAGGGAAATGAGACTGAGTCTTAACAAATACCATTCTTTATTTGACAGTCCAGCGTGTCAAAATCTAGTGGCTTCTATGCCCTGGGCGTGGTTCTAGGCATGGAGCTTCATATTTTGCTAGAAGCCCTGGTTCTTCCTCCTAGTCCCATGTTCCCAGAAATGACTCAAACTCAAAATATACTTACAAATACCTTGGCCATACAGCTAGGCTCTTCTCTGACTGGATATAACTTAACACATCCCATTTATTCTAGCCGACATTCTGCTGTGTGGCTGGTTACCTGTGCTCAGGTACCATGTGTCCAGCTCATCACATCTTCCTGGTGACTCTCTCCCAGAATTCTTTCTCCTCCCAGATGTCCCACCTTCTCTTTCCTATAGGCCATAGACTTTTTAATTGACAGGTGATGCATCCATACAATACACAAGATATTCTCTCTATAGGACTCAATAAATATTGTAAGAACCAAGTAAACAGCCTCATCTCAGGGAGTTTCCATTCTCAGAAAGTGACATTTCAGAGAACAAGAGCTAGCCCATCATTTCATAAAAGAAGAATGTGTGCCAAAGTCAAAAAAACAAAACAAACAAACAAACAAACAAAACAGCCCCTTGGGAGGGAAGGGAGAAAGAAGTCTCAGGTATGGGACACCCAATATGATAAGAGGGCCTCTTTTAACTCCTTGACATGACATATTTACAAGGGGTATGTGCATATGCCATGGCATGCCTGCAGAAGTCAGAGGAAAACTTAGGGAGTTGGTCCTTACTCTCCACTATGTGAGTTCTAGTATTGAACACACACCGTCAGGTTTGGCAGCAAGTATCTTACCCGCTGAGCCAGCTTACTGGCCAACAAAGTTTATTAATAAGCCTGACATGTTTTGGGCCTTTCTATGAGTGAATGACGGATGTAAGAGGGATATCATGTGCGTACACGTGTATATGCATGCATATGCATGTGTGTGTGTGTACATATTTTTGTATGTGTGGCACTAGATGTCAAACTCTAGATATATGCACACTAGTTAAGCTTTGTACCACCTGTCTAGCCCTCGATTTTGTTTATGTGTTATTGTGTTTAAGATAGGGCCTTATTATGTATATCATGTCTGCCTGGAATATGTGATTCTCCTGTCTCTGCCTCCTGATTGATATGAGTACAAGCATATCCTGGTAGCCTGACTAAGACAGAAATCATTCTTATTTGAAGATGCATAGTTGTGAGTTCCCAAACACCATGACTCTGCAGTTTCCATCTGTGATTGGGACTTGGTATATTCATTGATAATTTTTCTGCAACTGCTCTGTACTCACTCGGTGCCTTGAAGATTTGAAAAGGAAAAAACTATGACACGGACATACTTTGCTTAAATAGTATTCAGGTCAAGTTCTGTAACAGGCAACTCTGCCTTGGAGGTCAGGTTTGATTCTCATTTCATCAAGATATCTAAAATAACCGGGTCATGAGGTGGTTATTGGCAGGGTCCTCACTGGGATGGGATTTGACCTACATAAGGACAGAACCAGGACAGGAATAGTTCTTCAGTTCTTCACAGACTTGAAGAAATCCAGTTTGAACAACTGCAGAATCACAAGGCTGGGAGAGACTCCACGTGACCTAAAGTGATTCAGGTACCTGCCTCTGGTTAGATATATGCCTGTCTGGAAGTTAATAAAAATTCCAGAGCTCAATATTTTAACAAATGCTTTTAAACTATCTATTCTCAATACTATACATCTGGGGTAGTGATACTGTCTAGCTTTGGGCAAAGTAGCTCTATACCTGTTCTCGGGTGGTAGGACCCAGAATCGTATTCCTTTCAGATACTTGGTGAGAGAAAAATAATTGTTTTTGGAGTATATTTTACATTTTCAAATAATAGCCAAAGTGTCATATTCAATTGGCCCAGCTAATAGGCCATTTTTATTTATTAAAAGTAAATTTAAATGTAGCTATAAAATTGTGAGTGGATGCTTTCATTTGTATCATGACTGGCTTTTAAAAGACTTACCAGAAATTGTAAAAATAATAAAGTTCACATCCTCCCACATGGCTAACTTGAGGCACATGAATGCTGGGAAATTGTGCTATTTCTCACTCCACTTGGTAAGTTGCTTAAGACCAAGAAGAGTGTTTTGTTTGTCTCTACATAGCATACTCCAGAAGCAGGTGCATGCTGGGACTAAGTTGTTGAGCAAATTAAAAAAAAACAAAACAACCAATGAAGTCATTACTTTGTGGTCATGCCATGATTTTCATTTTATTTATTTTTTGTCTATTTTGATATTTTTCAACAAATATAAACCCAATGATCACCTTGAGACTAACTAGCTGGCAGGAAGCTAGGAAAAGTAAAGCAGTCATGGAGCTAGAACAATTGATTGGGGGAAGAGTTTGGATTTAGATAAATTGTTGGGCATAGGATGGAAGGTGATGGGATAGATCTGCAAGCTTGTGTCTCCATATTTAAATGAAGAGATTGAGTCAACTGATGAGTGTCATGGTTAGGACTTAGACATCATGACCAACAACAACTTGGAGATGAAATCTTACAGCTGGAAGTCTGTCACTGAAGGAACAGCCTGTCAAGGCAGGAACTCAAGGCACAATCTAGAGTCAGGAGTGGAAGCAGAGATCATAGAGGAACACTGCCCACTGTCTTGCTCCTCATGGCTTGCTCAGCATGCTTTCCTATAACACTCAGGGACAGCAGCCCAGGGGTGGAACCATCGGGTGAGCTGGACACTTTCACATCAATCATCAATCAAAAAGGATGCCTCCATAGGCCAATCATCTCATGAGTGGATTTTCTCAGTGAGGCTCCTTCTTTCCAAATGACTCTAGCTTGCTTCAAGTTGACACAAAACTAGCCAGTACAATGGGGTAGGATACATTTGAGGGATACAATCTCCAACAGCCTTTTTGGCCCATTTCTATGTGTACATAGCATTAGATGTTATTTTTAAGGTCTTGCTGTTGTTGGCTAGGATCTTGTGTTTGTAAGAATAGATCTGATTAAAAATCCAAACTCCAGGAAGGTACGGAGTACACCAAGCTCCAGAAATTACCTGAACCAAAGACTGACCCTTCCTTTCACCTCATCCTCGATTGACCTTTATCCCAATCCAGTGTCTCTACTCCACTTCTGTCCCTTCTGCCAATTCTGCCCTCAGGTCTACTTTCTTGAGGAGGCTAGATAATTTTTCAAAACCTCTGGGTAGTCTGGTGTCCCAACAAAAGCAGAGACTGTGACAGGCCATGCTAATAGACTCAGCAGACATGGTGGAGAGAGGGTTGGTTTCTCTAGGGAGAGCCTATGGACTGAACAGCACACAATACAGCTGTGCTGGAGCCTGCCTATTCCCTCTCCTGCCTGTGTACTCCTCTCAGCTCTGTGAACATTATTTGCTGACTTTCCAATCTTCTTTCAAGACGTTGTTCAGTTTTGCTCACTGAGGCTTCACTGTAGGGATAGCACAGCCTCTTCTTATCACTGCTTCCAAAGTACCCCAAGCCCACTGAGGTGTGGGAAGTACACCTCATCATGCTCTCTTCACATGCTGCTCTCTTCCATAAGACTTGGAACTGTCTTGTTTGGTTTCATGTCCATTTACTAGACTGTGCATGCATTTCTTGATTGCTAGCTTCTGGAGTTGCAAGGGAAATAATCTAAGATTCCCTTTCTCAAGCCGACTGAGGTCAAGTAGGAAATAAATGAGAATAGATGCTTAGCAGATATGCAGTAGAATGAGCACTGGTGCTATAGGAAAGCCCTGCTGATCAGTCGTCCTTACTGATCAGTGGTGTTAAAGGCTGGAGAGTTTCCAGGGGTGTGCTGATTGCTAAAAATGCATAGACCTGGAGAAGGGACATTCACTTGGGTAAGAGCGGCATATGATAAAGTTGCAGGATACATGGGGCCAGAGCTGTATGTTCAAATATGAAAAATAGAGCCGACAGAAATCCATAAAAATTTTAATAACAGCGTCTAATAAGACACTAATTTTGTAGCATAATATACCAGGAGTTAGAAAATTAGAAAATGGTTAGGTGAGTCATGAATTTACCCTGGAAATCTCTCAAAGAAGGTGGGCTTTGACTTGCTTCATGATAAGCTAAATCTGAGGACTGAGTCTGGGTTTTGATTTTACTCTGCCAGGTATTACTTGGTAACAATCTTTCCCTCCCTATTCTCTACAGCAGGATCTGAAGACACTAGTGTCTTTCATAGTTATACAAATGATGAAAAGAGATGCAATATTTATGTTAATTTACTTACTGGCAAAAATCTTGGCTAATGTCATTGCAAATTCATAACATATTAATGAGCTAACTATGTGTTTTTTACATAATTTGCCTCCGAGGACAGGGCAGCCTGACTCTGCTGCTCATGTGATACATCAGGAATTTTTTCAAATGGTTTGGTTGCTGGGTTTAAGGTGTTCTTCCTGTGAAGAAAACTGCATTGCTGTAGAAGTTTCACCCACAGACTTCCTCTCCACCTTAAGACATTCCCTCGGGCACCCATTGCCTCTTCTGTAGCCCATGATAAATGATACTGTGGCATTATAAAGTCGTTCCTCCTGGTGGTCTTACAGAGAGAGAGAGAGAGAGATGTATGATTCCACTCTATTAGGTGAGTCTTATATCAGGTGTGGAAGAGACCATCCAACAAATGCATAATGACCTGCTAAAGGAATGGGGGCCCTTTTCAGTGTGTGTCAAGGACTGTGGATGGAACTCATTGAGTGTAACTGACATGTGTGTTCAGGAACCCGGTACAGATAACCATTCACTCTGTGTGCTTCTTTAGTTCTGTAGAGTCCTTATGAGTGCCTGACTTGTCTCTCATTATACTCTAACACCAGCATTATAGGGGACAAAGACTCCATTGTTATTTACCACGTTGAAGGTGGCACTGAAAAAAAAAATCACGCCATGACATAGTAAGGAGTTCCGACTTACACCTGTTTGCTGGTTGCTCCAGAGAATCATAAGTAGAGGCTCAGATCTTCCAGTCAAAGGCATAGACCTCATCATCTACCCATTGTTCCATCCTTCTAGTTCTGATACTACTGAGAATCGTCTTTCTAGACCTTATGAAGGCAGAGAGCATGCTTACTTTCCTGGAATCAAGGTCAATGAGATTTTGCTGAGTGCCACAGAAATCGGAAGATATCCTATGATCAGACAAGCTTGAGAAGGCTGAGAACATCGCTATGGTAGATGAGACACACAGAGCACAGCCAAGCATGCAAGATGAAACAGTTGCAGATTTTGCTTCTTCCAATTATTAGCGAATCATGTTAATCCTTTCACGAATTACTTTAGAACTTTCATTTCAGAGGGGGACAGTTTGAAATCCTCTTAACTCCTAGCTAGTAAGAAACTACTGTTATTCTATTCTCATTTTAAATTTGTTACCTGAGATTATTCTAATGTATTTTGATCATATTAGTTCGCTTTCCCTGACTCTGAGATCCAGCCCTGCCAATTGGACATGAGACTTTCTGCTGGCATGTGATCAACTCACAGGGGTCATACCCTTAAAAGAACACTTCCTCTCTTCCTCTCAGTGTCTATCAATCACCAATGTTGCCTTAACTGAGGGTGGGACTTCATGCTCATTTCCCCTCCTCATGCTGGGATCTTACATGTATTGACCCTGTGCAGGTCCTGTTCATGTTGTCTCAACTTCTGTGAATTAATATTTGCGACTCCTTCCTGTGGCCAGAACAGTCTTCTTATAGTTATTCACCACTCCTCTTACAGTCTCTCTACGTGCTCTTCCACAATGATCCCCAAGCCTCAGCAGGAGCATGTTCTATATAGACCTCTCACTTAGAGCTGAGCATTCTAAAGTCTCTTAATCTCTGTATATTGACCAGTTGTGTGGATGTATTAATTGGAGAGTGTAACTATAAGCCATTAGGAGTCAGTTTGATATTGTGTCCATTTAGCAGAGTAATACTGTAGATTCTACTAGATACTGCAGGCTATCAGATAAAAAGACCAGTACCAAGATTACCTCTTTTGCAGATGTTGGCCAGTGAGGCTCCACAGACCCCCTCAAACATTATAGGCTATTGAAAATACTGCTTTTATAGATGTCTGAGCAGATGAATATTGTTACTGAAGACTGAGCCCCATGCTTTGGGTTAAACAAAAGTAGCACATGGTTTAGATGCAGACTGTCAAATTTTGAGTTCATTTATCCAGTAAAGCTCTGTTGCCAAAAATAACCTTAAAAAAATCCCACTTTCCTATTCTACTGGCTAAATTGCATGGAAAATCCCTAGAAAATGTTGAAATTGAGATGTCCCCTCCCTCCTTTTTGCCCTTTTGCATTTGCTTATAAAGAGGGAATGTGGGTTTGATTTATAACTTTTTTAGTTTGTATTTCATGGGGCCCTTTGGAAACCTACTGGACAAGGAACAGAATCATCAATAGTAGCTTTTACTGTAATCTCAGAAAACTTCTTTGCTCCCTTCCAAGTCTCTACTGTTCTGATCATGACCCATATCTATAATAGAGTCTTCCTACCACATGCTAAGGCTATTCTTTCTTTCCTTTTCTTCAGAGTAGAGCTAGGGCGGTGTCAGGAGATGGAGTCAACTCTAGTCACTGGCCTGTCATTTTACATCTTTCATGGAGCTTCCCTTAGGCAGCGTTTTCCCTCTCTAACTCCCTCCCCCCTTTTCTAGAATCTCTCCAGAACATATTTAATTCATAATCCACTGTAGCTCTTGTTGTGTTGTAAGGCTGTGAAAGCATGCAGCATACAGTGTACACATTTGTTTCTCTGAGGTGATTTGGGGATGCCTGACATGACATAGTATAAGGAGAACCCTGGATCCCTGTCTCAACTGAGTTCAGCTCTCAGATCAAACGTGTCAGTAATCTTTACGCCCTTGATCATATCACTTACTTTCTCTAGGTGTTCTCTTTCTTGTGTGCACAACAGAGATGCTAGTGTTCTGACTTTTTCAAGGATTAAATGAGGAATCACAAAGTTTGTATTCTGGTATCCAACCACTGGAGGTTTGCATCGCAGTGTATGTCTTACTTAATACGTCATCTTGAGAAAAGTCATTCATCACTCTCAGCTCATCCCTCCCAACTGTGGTTAGGGTCTATAAAGGGACTTTATCTTATGGAGTTACTTAGAAAACTTAGTTACTTGGAAAACTTAAAGTAGAGCCCAAATGCTGGTAAGCTCTCCGTTAACGGAAACTATTACTTTAGAAGGGCACCTAGTGCATTTGATGCCAGTGAATCTAGATTAACTGTTGCTCCTCTTCCTGCTGATTCCTAGAGATTTGGTGAGGCTGGTCCACTTTGCAGGTCTGTTGGCTACAGGATTTTATGTAGAGCAGCCATTCAATGATTGGTGTTCAGTTCTCTTACATGACACCAATGCCTTTTGGAGGGAATTCTTCTTGAGAAGATAACAAATTCTCTGGATTTTCAAAAGGTTATGTGCTCTAAATGTGGGTTGGAGACTCTTTTTCTTAATTGAAAACAGCAGACATTTTGTATCATGTTGATTTCCTCAGGATATGAATCAGAGAGAAAGAAGTGAAATCTAGTCCTAGGAAGAAAGGGAGCGATTGGCAGAAGACTTTTCTCTGGTAAGGCAATTTGCACACTTGTCCTCTTAGTGGTGAGTCACCATCTATGATAAATTTCCCAGCAGTGTCTAGGAGTTTCCAAATCTGGAGTTCACACTCCAATCAGATAAGGGAAGAAAGAGCCTTAAAATCCACCTAGTTGCCACTCAGAGCTCTAAAAGGGAGCTCCATGGAAATGAGTCTCCTACAGCCCTACTTTATTCATAGCTTTAAACTCACTAAGAGGGAGAATTGGCTGATCATGTTCAAAAATTATCATTTCCCAATAGCAAGTGTTAGCATTCCAGGAAAAAATAAACCACCCAAAAATCTTGCCATCAATCTTCATTTATTTATGCCATGATTTTATGTTAGCATCCATGTTTTTATTCATTGCTATCGCATGGGCTGACCTAAGTTTATCTAACAGTGACACTGTAAACTTTTAAAAAATGTTCAAGGCCTGTTTTTTTTCCTAATAAACATTTCCAATTAATTAAAAGAGTTTTCTTATACCCAGTTTGTCCAGATTACAGAGTATTGGAGGCTGCTACCCTGAAAGTGCTTCTTAGCTATTCTAATAATAGACTAAAAAAACACTAATATCTTGCCATCTTCACTGGGGGATGTTCAGGACTTGGTGTCATTCATGGTGCATTACAAGAGCTTAAGTTGTTAGTTGAATGAATGAATATAGCTCTTATCTGTATAGCTTTTAATAATATTTGGTGAGTCTTCATTTCCTCAGAAACCCTGTCTGGGTGGTCATATATTTACCTACTTCCCAGCCCCACCAAAATCTTACCTTTTTTTGGTAAAGCCACTATATATCTGAGTGGAGGCCCATCTTTCTCCTTAGTTCTCAGTCACATGATTTTATTGACTTGACCTGAACATTTACTAAGTAGACATACTAGTGATTTAAAATCCAGATCTCTATATTCAACCCGATACTCCTCATACTCAAATAATGAAGAAGAAATGTAGATGCCACTTCTAACATGCCTTTCTGTTGGAAATCTGTGTGTGTGTGTACAAACTACAATCTGTCCAAAGTTCACTTTCTTTTTTGCTGACTCTGCACTCATATTTCAATCACCTTTTTGCAAACTTTTAAAAATATGAATATGACATGAGATAGAAATTTTATTCATTCATTCATTCATTCATCCATTCATTCCCCCCCCTTTTTTTAACCAAATAGCACTGGGATTGAGCCCAGGGCTTCATACACACTAAGCAAGCACTCTACAACCAACACAGTCCCTATATGTTTAAACTCTTATCACCAAGATGTCCTTGATCAAGTGACTGGTGGCCAAAGTGAGGACATTGCACAACTTGTGATAAATCTTGGCTTCTCTTACAGTTCTTTATTGTAGAGATCAATAATGTTTACCTTTCCTTTCATTGATTCTTTGGAGTTCAAGTTCAGCCAAAGATATATATTACTGAGCAAGGAGACAGGGTCTCAATCATTGAGCTCTTTCAAGGAAAGGGCCATATTAGAAGATTATAAATCTCCATCCCTAAATCCAGGAGCTGGCCATAAGCAGATACTTAATTCATATTATTATGTAGAACTGACATCTACTAAAACAATCCAAGGGCTGTGAGACAGACTTGGGATATTGTCTACAACAATTGAGTCTTGGATAGGTTGACTGATCTTTGTCCTCTATAAGATGAGTCCCTGGGCCTCCTTTACAGTACTAAGGGGAATCTGTGAGTCCTGGAAGCAAGGCCTTTAAGAATACTTTTGGTAAGCCAGATAAATCTCTGCTCCTTATATAAGTAACTGCCCAAATGATGGTGTTCCTGTGAATAATCAAAGCAAAGAGGCTCTAGGCGACTCACTTGTGGGTCAGCATTTTTAATTAGTAGGTGGGGTTTTTTGGATAAATTTCTACAGCCCTCAGTTGTTGAGGTTGCACCTCTACTTCCCATTCCAGTGTGGTCATAGTTAGTGGTGCAATGAAATTGTCAATGTGTTAAGAAATGGCATCTTAAATTTCAGATTCATAAATCCCAACAAGAAGATCCTGAAGCCAAACAACTCAGCAGTGTTGTGAAATCAGTTAAGGTGGGGCTTCCAGCATATATGAGGTAGAACACCCAGACAGAGTATTTCATAAAGGTTAGTATGTGAGAGAAGTTCATTGACTCATTGTTGGGTGCTGAGTGGCTAACAAAGTTACTGTACTTATCTGTGAAAGAAAGTTTGCACCTTAATATGGCCTGACAAAGAAAGTTACCACACATGTACAAAGGAGCCATTCATTGTCAATAGTTCACAAACCTGAGCAGATATCTGAATCATACAGAGGACTTAGTACAGGCATTTGAACGCTGTTTCCAAAGTCTCTGATTACTTACAAGGTAGGTTGGATACTAAGAAACTGCCACTAGACCAAGATCACTGGAACTGGTGAGATGGCTCAGTGGATGAAAGTGCCTGGTGTGTAAGCCTGACAAATGTGAGTTTGATGTTCCCTGGAACCCATAGTAGAGGAAAGAATCAACTTTGGAAAGTTGTCTTCTGATTTCTAACGCATACCCATGACACATGCCCCAACATGACTGTTTGTGACACACACACACACACGCATGCATGCATGCACATACATACACACACACAATAATAATAATAATGATAATGATAATGATAATAATAATAATAATAAATAACAATAATAATAATGTAATTTCAATAAAATAATTGTCAACTGCTAAAACATGAATAGGGTCACAGTTCAAGAGCATAGTGCTCCTTGGTTTTCCTTAGTAGGGACTACTTACCATGAAAGCATGAGGACTTGAGTTCAGATTCCTAGCACCTATGTGAGAAACTAGGAATCCCTGCACGAGAGGGAGTGACAAGTGGATTCCTAGAGCTCAGGAGCCAGCAGCCAAACAGAACCAGTGATATCCAGGTTCACAAAAGACATTGAACTCCATCCTCTACATGTATATGTACATTCACAACTGCACACATATATGCTCACACCCACATGAACGAATATATACATACAGCATACATATGATTGTCAATGAGGGGAAAGGAAACTATCCCATAAACTGGGACCTTTCTCTGAGGTGACTTTGCTTTGTTCTAAGTCAAGTTCCTTCCTGGCTTTGTAGAAGTCATTCTTTTGTTTGTTTTTGTCTTTTTAAAAACTTGTTTCATGAGACAGGGTCCTATTCTGAAGCTCAAACTGGTATGGAACTCACTGTATAGACTGAGATGACCTCAACCTCATGGTCAATCCTCCTGCCTCAGCATCACAACTGCTGAGATTACAGGAGTAAGCCATCGAATCTTGCTAAAACACCCTTGGATTAACTGAAACATCTGTCATCTGAATCCTTAAAGTAACAGAAGGAAGGTGTGCCTCTGTGCTCTGTCTGTGGTGTTTGCCACCAGTGGCTTATCTAGGCTATCATTCCATTCCCAACCAACAGGTATATATTCCAGTATCCTACTTTATGCTGTAAGTGGACAATGGACTATAATTCTCTATCAAGTCCTTATGGGTCAGATTCTTATTTCACAGAGGCACATGCTATTACATTGGGGTCTTTTTCTGGAAGCCATTTTCATTGATTGACTTCAGCTTAATACCCAGTGCTTGGTTTAGTAGTATGTGCCAATCTGAAATAAGAATCTGACTCAAAAGGACAAGATGGGATCCAGGCATATACCATCCCTTGATCTTGTTGAATCTGCATTCTAGCAAAGGGAGAAGATGATAAACACAAATAAAACACACAAATCAATATACTGTGGTTTGGTAGTGGATTGCTCTAGTTCCCATTTCTGCTAAAGTGATAAAACATTTTGACCCAAACCAACTTGAGTAAGAAAGGACTTATTTGGTTTGTATTTCCAGGTAACAGTCTATCATTGAGAGAAGTCAGGGCAGGAACTTGAGTCAAGAACTGAAGCAAAGACACAGAGGAAAGATGTTTACTGGCTTGCTTCCTCTGATCCATACTTAACCAGCCTTTTTAAACAACCCAGGATAGCCTGTTCATGGGCATCATTGCTCACAATAACCAATAACCAAGACAATCCCTGTACACATGACTCTCAGCCACACTGACCTGGACAACCCTTCAGTTGAGACTTTCTCTTCCTAGGATATTGTACTTTGTAAAGTTGAAAAGAACAATTAACCAGCAAACTGATGTTGAATTTTGTTTTTTAAAAGGCAAGGCAAGGACTGAGATCTGAGGCTGTGGAGACAGAAGGAAAGTTGTTTGCTAGTTGCAAGTTTCCACAGGGGTACCATTAGAGCAAAGACTTGATGATGGCGAGACCAAAACTTAATGCTTGGGGCAGAGGGTCACAGATAGAGAAAATATCAGACCAAAGCCCAAAGGCAGTGATGCACTTGGTACATTAGAATACACCAAAGAGGCCAGTGTGGTTGGAGTAAAGACTGCAAAGTCAAACTAGTAGCTTTGTAAATCACTAATAAAGACTTTGATTTTTAATAATACAGTCAGAGTCACTCTAACGTGGTAGGGAAGAGCTAACTTTCTCAGAAGGATCTACTGAAATATTATGCTGATATCAGACTGAATAGGATAAGGATAGAAGCCAGGAGACTATGGAATTAGCTAAATCAGGAGATAAAGTAACTCTGGTCTTGGGTTGGTCATTGGAGGTGGTGAGATGTTGCCTGATTCTCATTACATTTTGAAAGTAGCATTTAACAGGGTTTCTTGTAGGTGGGATGTAGAGGATAAGATAAAAACAATTTAAAAAAGGAGAAGAAGCCAACCTGTGGTCCCATCACCTAAAGATATTACAATGCTATTGGATTGAAATGGCTATAGGCATATTGGGATTCTGGCTTTGGACACACTGAATTTGACATGACTATTAGAGAGCTGATCGCAACTATTAAGCTGGTTGTAAATTATGTGTGAGTGTGTGAAACTATGTTGAGTATTTTTGCATTGAGAGTATAGATTCAGAGATAGTGAGATGGCTCACTAGAAAAGACACTTGCCACCTGGCCAGACAACCTGAATGTGGTCCCCAGGATATACATGGTAGAAGGAATGAACTGATTCATGCATGCTGTTCTCAGACCTTACACACTCATGCATAGGTGCAAACACACACCACACACACACACACACACACACAAATAAATAAATAAATAAATAAATAAATAAATAAATGGTAATAAAATAAGTGAAAAGTGGAGATATGGTGGTTTTTACGTTGTTACTAAAACCATGAGACAATGAGATTATTAAGGAGTGGGTGTAGCTAAGACAGAGAAGACAAGTACTCTTGGTCCCATTTCCTTGGCATTAAGAGGTCAAGAAAAGCTGGGCTGTGGTGGCACATGCCTTTAATCTCAGCACTCGGGAGGTAGAGGCAGGCGGATTTCTGAGTTTGAGGCCAGCCTGGTCTACAGAGTGAGTTCCAGGACACCCAGGGCTACACAGAGAAACCCTGTCTCGGAAAAAAAAAAGGCCAAGAAAACAAGGCAGGAGGAAGAGAAGAAGGAAAGAAAAAGAAAGTAGAGGAAGGAAGATAGATACCATTAGACACTGAGAAGTGACTACTTGCATAAGATTCAGCATCCTGTTAATAGAGGAGGTATCTTCAGGCTAGTGAGATAGCTCAGTGGGTAAAAATCCTTGCTCAGAAAGCATGAAGACCTAGGTCTGGATCCATAGCACCCATTTAAAAGAAGACAAGCAAGCTGGGCATGGCTTCATGTGCCTGCAACACTAGCAGTGTGAAATGGAGACAAGCAGATCTTGGAAACTCACTGGCCAGCTGGCCTAGGCAAAATTAGAAGCTTCCAGTTCAATGAAAGATCCTGCTCCCAGGGGACAAGGTGGAGAATGGTGAAATAGGACATCTTCCTCTTGCATCTACATACTCCCATGGAGGTATACACCCACATGCACACATGTACCACAGCACACACACATATGCTGTCCCCCACCAACACCCATAGACAGAAAAGTAAATATATACATAAAAAAGAGAGGAAGTGTCTCAAGTAGAGGGTAATGAGTAATAGCACCAAACACCTTTACACCCAGCTCAAGAAATAATGAAAATTACTAGTGGGGTTCCATAGCTGGACATCGTTAGTGATCTCAACGAGAACATAACTGGGTCCAGTGGTGACAGCGAAAGCTTGGTTTATGTGGCTTCTGAAAGAACACTATAAGACTTGGAAATATCAAGAAAGCCAGTTCTTGAGGAGCCAAAGAAATGTCATGGAAACAGGTAGACAAAATCTAGGTCTAGGTCAAGCCCAATGTTTCTTTTGTTTGAGTGTGCTTAAAAGAAATGGCAGTATGTATGGAGATACGAGTGTTCTCGTAGACAGAGATGGATTAATGTTTTGGGACAGATGGGAAAGATTCCTTAAGCAATTTTGCTTGGTTTGCAAACAGGGATGGTATCTAGTGTCCACACAGAAGATCTGGCTTCAGTTAAGAGACAGCTATTTTCCTTAGTAGTGACTGGAATACAGCTGGTAGTGGAGTCGGTGTAAGGTTGAAACCCTGTATACAATTTCTTTTGGTTCCTTCAGTTTCCCCACAAAATAGGGAACATTATCTCTTAAAATCTCAAAAACTGTTCAAAAGAAAATATGGCCCAAGTAGAAGTCCAAATATTTGTTCAAAAAATAAAATGAAGCCAAGCACAATAGAAAAAGTATGTTATAAATGTTCCTCATGAGGAATTTTTCTAAGTGGACTGGGATTTTTCAAAAGGGAGTCCATGTCTTTTTACCTAGGGACTCTTCTTTGCGGAGACACATTTCTGTAGCCAGTAGAGAGTCTTCAATGCTCTGCTAATCTTCATCACTACTAAAAGTTAGGGATCTTTGCATAAAGAGTTTTCAAGGCTGGTATTTGTGTCCATGGTTGTTCAGAGTTTTCATATTGATATTTAAAGAAAAATGTTGAGGACTCAGCCCAGTATTGAACTTACCAGATTGTAGTATTAATGAGATTATTGTGTGTAAAATACTTATATTATAGTACATTGCCTATGGTAACTTTAAATAAGCTTTAAATAACATTTAAATGAAATATTAAATGGTAACAGGATTCTTTAAGAAATACCCAGCAAAACTGATCAAAATTAGGGAACTGCTCTTTATTAGCTATTTTTCCTTTTGTTTTCAAGAGGTGTGCATGGAAGGTTGCTACAGCCAGCGTTATT
This sequence comes from Rhynchomys soricoides, assembly GCA_019843965.1. NCBI lineage: Eukaryota > Metazoa > Chordata > Mammalia > Rodentia > Muridae > Rhynchomys > Rhynchomys soricoides. Next base: position 3,019,087 of record JADRCH010000132.1, on the reverse strand, counting down.
TTGTTGAGAACCAAGACTAAGCCACATAACCCTTTAAGAGCCACGTGGGTGCAAACACACCATCCACTTTTATGCGTCAGGCACAGGGGTAAGCATCTTAAGTGCACATTTGATTTGGTTGTTGTGATAGGCCTGTGCCAAAAGTTGTATTAACCCAGTTGTATGGATGAAGAAATTGAGTTGGGGAGACGCGATTAAGCACTTCAATGGGAAAGCTCTCTGCAAATTGTTAAGTAAATTAAAAGACTGGCTCTATCTACTAAGCTGTCCATAAAAAGAGCAAAATCTCTGACCAAGGTCACTATGGGATTTGATTCTTAAGCTCCAGGCTTCTTTTTGCTCTGCAAAGTTATTGAGTTTGCTCATCTCAATCCCCTAACTCGAATACCTGTTACTGGTTTGGTCAAATCTGGGAAGTCAGCTTGTTGGAGGCAGTGACAACTTCATTGGTGGTCATGGCATTGAGTCCCTACTTCGGAATATGTGTGCAGAATACTCTGGTAGTGATTAAGGTTGAGGGCAAAGGAAAATCATGTAGGATACCTTCCATGTTCCTGAAAACCAAACTATGCTTTCTTCAGAACCTGTCTCAGCATCAAATTAGTATTAGAAACAGAGAGCATTTCCTCCCTCTTCCTATAAGAATGCCAAAATGGCTGGGCAGTGGTGGCGCATGCCTTTAATCCCAGCACATGGGAGGCAGAGGCAGGCGGATTTCTGAGTTCGAGGCCAGCCTGATCTACAGAGTGAGTTTCAGGACAGCCAGAGCTACACAGAGAAACCCTGTCTTGAAAAATAAAAACAAAACCAAACCAAACAACAACAGCAACAACAACAAAAAGAATGCCAAAATGAAGAGGGACTGGAGGCCTAAATTAATTGTTGATGTTGTTGTTTACTATTTAGAACAAGAGAATATCAACCAGATCCACAAGTATGCTTTTCTTCAAGGGAAAAACCAAAAACTGTGGGTTCTGGTAGCTTTTTGGAGAATTTGAAGGATGTCATTTGAAGCTCATTCATTAATGGTAGTCAGATTTTGAACATTGAAGAGTTTCATTCATGAATGAAGAATAAATTGGTTGATAGAACATCTTACACATGTTATTTCACATCTGATTTTATTGTAGCACACGCACATACACATACACACACACCAAAAACAAACAAACAAACAAAAACAAAATAAAGCAAACCCCAATGTAATCACTTTGAAAACATAATAGGGAAATGGTGAGCCTCTGAATTTTACTCCTTTCAGGTCAAACTTTTTAGGACATGAAAAACATAAATCTTGCAATCAGTCTGAAGCTGGTCACCTAATATGGCTGAAGCTATGACAAGCATCAAAGTGGCTCATTCTTTCTGTGACTTGGCTCAGGGGTGGGACAGAACATTTTCAGTGGGGAACAAGAAAGACAATTGCCTGGATTTCTATTGGGAACCAGGTATGAAACAGCCATATTCACATACGTAAATTTCATCAACAGGGAACTAAGCAAACCCACTCATCCACAGAGGCCAGGGTACAACAGCAGACATTGAAGGTGGTTTTAGCACAGAGCTTAAATGGCTAAGATTAGCTGAAGATAAAAGCTAGCTACTTAAGAGTTGGGATTTCCCTTATCCTAAAAGACTATAAAATCTGCTTCTCATCCATTATGGACAACCTGCTGCTCTTACACCCAGAAACAGGTCGCTTCAGCGAGTATGTTCATGGGTCCAGATGGGACAAAGGTCTTTCTTCCTCCATATCTTAAGCTTCGTTTATAAAATGTCTACATTTTGTATGTCTGCTACAAGTGATTGGATATGAAGATAGATTTGTTACAAAATTTCTCAGTCCCCACTGGCCAACTCACCAGTTCGTTTTAGTTGGCTGTAGGAGGTCTGAAATCCCCAGAGAGAGGGAATGAAAAAAAGTGAGGAGGGTCGAGATCCAGACTGGTTTCTTTGGTCTGTAGGCCATCATCTAAGGTCATCAGAAGAGCCTGGGATTCATGTCCTACTTCTCCCACTCTCAGTAGCTTCCATCCCACAGTTCTCCAGACACATTGTCTTAGTTAGGGTTTCCATTGCTATGAAGAGACACCATAAACAAAGCAACTTTATAAAGGCAAACGTTTCATTGGGGCTGGCTTATAGTTTCAGAGGTTCAGTCCATTATGATCAAAACAGGAAGCATGGCAGTATGCAGGCAGACATGGTGCTGGAGAAGGAGCTGAGAGTTTTACATCTTGATGCAAAGGCAATCAGGAGAGACTCTCCCTTCTGCCTTGGCCAAAGCCTCAGCTTAGAACCTCAAAGTCCACCCCCATGGTGATGCACTTCTTCCAACAAGGCCACACCTACTACAACAAGGCCATGCCTCCTAGGGATAGCACTTCCCAGTGGACAAGCATATTCAAAGCACCACCCTTGCTTAGTGTTTCTTTTCTATGGTAGTTCAGTCTTGTTCTGAAGTTAGGGGAATGCTCAGTTTCATTAGCATTCTTTCAACACTTACATTTAATTGTCACTCTGTACTGGCTAGTTCTGTGTCAACTTGACACAAGCTGGAGTTATCACAGAGAAAGGAGTTTCAGTTGAGAAAATGCCTCCATGAGATGCAGATATAAGGCATTTTCTCAATTAGTGATCAAGTGGGGAGGGCCCATTGTAGGTGGTGCCATCCCTGGGCTGGTAGTCTTGGGTTCTCTAAGAAAGCAGGTTGAGCAAGCCAGGGGAAGCAAGCCAGTAAGAAACATCCCTCCATGGCCTCTGCATCAGCTCCTGCTTCCTGTCTTGCTTGAGGTCCAGTCCTGACTTCCTTTGGCAATGAACAGCAGCGTGGAAGTGTAATAACCCCTTTCCTCCCCAACTTGCATCTTGGTCATGATGCTTGTGCAGGAATAGAAACCTCGACTAAGACACACTCTTTGTCAAGTGCTGAGTCACTTCCAAACCCTCGCAGCATTCCAGAGACACCTCATTCTCTTTACTTTCATTCTTAAAAAGAAAAGGGGAAAAAAAAACCCAAAACCAACAAAAAAACAAAACCACCACCACCACCAGTCAAAAGCTTATTTAAGGAAGTGCCTTCTTTGCAAACACTAGGACCTACGTTCAATCCCTAGCTTACCTGTAAAAATGCCTGCCACATTGGCATGGGCTTGTCATAATAGTACTGGGAGAATGGCGGCAGAAGGAGTCCTGAGACTCTCTGAACAGCTAGCTGAGCCTAATTGGTGAACTCGATGCCAGTGAGGGACCCTATTGCATAAAAGGTGGACAGCATTCCTGAGGATGATACCCAAGGTTGTCCTTTGATCTCTATACACATGTGTACCCACACACACACACACACACACACACACACACACACACACATAGACACACACACACACACACATGCACACATACAAACACACAAAGCCTTTTTAGAAGTCTTTATTTTTTACTAACAGTCTTGCTTTTGAATGATACTGAGAAATTTTGGTAAACTTGGCTACTTCTCATCTCCATAGGTGAGAATAATTGATATTTCTAACGATTATGCAAGCATTACTCAAGACTATTTTTCCAAATTCATGCAAAAGAACTGCCTGTTTGGTCTTTAAGACACCACCAAAAAATTTGAAGAGACTTCTGTGCTTCTTGTGTGACACATCTTTGGGGTAATCTTATGTGCCCTTCCCCTTCAACAAGAGCTGGCTTTCCTCCTTGGCAGAACATTCTAGCAGCTGGGTCTCATTTGCTTTGCAAGGACATCTGAAGGCATTGCTATTTTGGAAACTGCTTAGCATATGGTATAATTGTTTTAAAGTACTTTACAGTTTGCATGGGACACTCCCGTTATTTCATGCAGTCATTTCTCATAGATATCCAAGACGATTTACTTTCACTTGTTTTCAGAGAGGGAAGCAGAAGTGCTAAAAAAAACACACATCAGCTTGGCAGCGCAGTTTATCTCACTCCTGAATGAATCAACAGACAAAATATTTCCCTCAGATGCTTTAATACCTATGCCCAGAAAACCTTGTGCCTTTTGATCTAAATAGGTGGATGGATATGTGCTGGGCCTCACAGGCACATGTGGTATGGTTAGTCTTATGTCTGACCTATTAGAGTATCCTGTATGCTTAGGCACTGGCCATAGTTAGAGAAGAATACCATTTACCTATTTTTTTCTTAAAGGTGGTATGGTGGCTCATTTAAAACACCAGTTTTCAAATCAAATTGTATGGATTTAAATCTTCCCCCTCAACTATTATGAGCTTTGTGACTCCCATTGAATGTCTTACCTCTCTGGACCAAATTTTTTCTCACCTAGGAAACAGGAGCAATAGTTGCTACCTTGGGGAAGTTGTATTTTGAGATTTACTTAACTAAGTGTTGCTAAAATACCAAGTACAGCATGCTGCTTATGGATGGCCCTCAGTAAATGTTAGCTGTTCCTGTAAGGTGACCAACTGAACATTTTTCCTGAGGTTCATTTAAGTTTGTTTGTAGTCAAGATTGAGGCTGGTTAGTGATCTTCAGAGGTAATTACTAGAGTTTTGAGAACCATAATAATGGCAACTTCTCACTCATTCTGCTCTTTAAAGCACAAGGCAGTGATGTTTTCAATCCTGAATAATATAATGTTGACGGAGATCTGCTCACTGATGCCCCTGGTACTTCAAGGCACTTTTTATTGGAATGATACCACACAAAATAGGGGGGAAAGCTAGCATGGATTTCTAAAAGTTCGGGATGAACAGAGTGTGGAGAAATAGATATCTGGTAAGTTTCTGAAACACATAGAACTGAGTGCTGTGTCTCTGATTTCTATGTGGGGGAAACAGAGGCAGAGAAGAACATAGTGCCTTGCCTGGTACCTTAGTTTCTTTTCCCACTGCTTTGATCAAATTCTCTGACAAAAGCAATTTAAGTGAGATTGAGTTTATTGAGCTCACAGTTCAAGTCACAGTGCATCATGACAGAGAAGTCAGGGCAGCAGGAGTGTGAAACATCTAGTCACAATGTATCCACAGTAGAGAAGCAGAGAGCAAGGCTTGTGTGCAGCTGTTCAGTGCTGGTGGTTCTCCACTTATATAGTCTAAGATCCTTGTAAGGGAATGGTACCATCCAAGGTGGGCGTGCCCTGCCAATTCAATAAAAATCAGGATAATTCCCTACAGGCAGGTCCAGTCTCCCAGGTGATTCTAGATTCCTCCAAGCTGACAGTTAAATCATCGCAACTTGTTTACTTGGTGTGTCTCAACCATGCTAGGCTCTTCTAGGTGCTAAAATGCAGGATGAGGTGGTTCCTACAGATGGAAATTTTAATTCCCCAATGCAGAAGTTCTCAACCTGTGGGTTGTGACTCCTTTGGGGTCAAACAACCCTTTCTCAGTGGTCATCTAAGACCATCAGAAAACAGATATTTACATTATGATTTGTAACAGTAGCAAAATTATAGTTAATGAAGTTGAAACAAAAAAATAATTTTATGATTGGGGGTCACCACAACAAGAGAAACTATTAAAGGGTCACAGCATTAGGAAGGTTGAGAATCTCTGGTCTAGAGGCAACCAACCAGAATTTAAATCAATATATGACCTTTAGCCATCAAAGGGATACTTCCTGCAGACTGGTGAAGCAAAAATAAGTACATATATGTAGAATGTATAGGTCTGGACAAAAACAGAAAAAAATCTGGTTGGACCCAGCTTCTTATGCTAGTAGAAAGAAGTAATGTACATCTAAAGAAGACTTTAAGTATAGCAGCTTATTTTTTACTTGGAGCACACAAACTTCTGACCCTTGGAAACTGTCTAAATATGTCCCACACTCATTCTTTATCCCATTCTGCAGGACCTACTGCAGCCCTGGGCGCATGTGGACACTTAATAAACCCTTAAATCATATTGAATGTCCTTTGTGTTCATAGTAATGCCATGTAACATAATGAAAGCCAAGGGAGTGGGGGCATGGCTTCCCATTCCACATTCAACTTTTCCCCAAGGAACCAACTGCTTTACCTCTCAGACTGAAGCAAAGAACTCATTCAGAAGCAGAGCCGAAGGCTGTTGGAGTTATTGTTGTTTATATTTCTCTGGACAGAGGAGTAATTATATTGGCTTCAAAGGCCTTTTCTTCTACCTGCCATCTTGGTTCGGTGGTGCAGGAAGAAGGTTGCTCTCTGTTCCTGAGTCTTGCAGATGGAAACCCAGAGGAGAGGACTGTTTGCCCAAGGTCACAGAGTTAAACCTTCTCAGATATTTGCTAACCCTGACTGAATTTTCCCAGACCTCACTAGCGCAAAATGGTAGATAATTTCTCTGGCTTGAACTTAGCTTAGGGGATGCCATCCTTCCGTAGCCTTTCCTTCCATGCTCATCTTGATCCTAGCACAACCAAAACCAACTCTACTTCCTTCTGTTGCTTGCCAGTGGTACTCTCTTTGCTCTCAGCCAAGGCTCCTGCACCTCTACTCTGAGACTGGATGTCAAGGAAATCATCCTGATGTTTCAAAATGCTACATCACTCTGAAGATATACAAGTCAGATCTGCTGCTTTTATTACAGAGATACATGACTAGAGCCCGGCCCCCATTTCTATCAAGAGCATGAGTCAGGCTTTGTTTTATGGTTAATTTAGCTGGCGAGGCAAGCACGCTTCAATTCAGGAGAGATATAAACCGGAACAAACCGAGACCTTAGCTCAAATAGGACTTCTTGGGAGACAGATTGCCTGTGGCTCTTAGAACATCATTCCCTTGATAGTTGTGAAACAGACAGAAAGTAGAAAAATGACAGTGTCCTCTGAAGGGCATATGAAGGTCAAAGTTTCCAGAACTCAGTGTCACAGAGGGGAAGTCTGTTGGATATTTATCCAGGTCCCTTTCCTTTAAATCTTGATTATCCTCAGCTCTGTGAGGAGCTGGGATTTATGGACCAGCGACAGGTGATTCTTATGTAAGCATGGAATCTTGGGTGTGATAAATTTGGTCTTGAGAAGCCTCAGCTCAGACACTGCAGATGGCTGTGTCAGGCTGACAGAGTTGGAGAGTGGCAACCTGCTGGGCCATCGGCTGTGTGCAAAATGGCCACTCAGTTCAGAACTGTCTGCACCAATTTTCGATGGCCTCAAGGTCATGATTAAGGACACTGCAGGCTTGACGTTCATACTAACAATTTTGTCTGCTGCTGCTCCTTCAGTCACTGCCACTGGCTCACGGAGGGTCCTAAAGAGGCAGATAGAATAACTTTATAATTCAGGTCATTGTCTATTCTGACAACTCCTGTGAAGGGTCAATTCTATGTTTGCAAAGAATTGCTTACCACAGAGAATTTCATCAGGCAGATTGAGTTGGCTGAGGAGATATTGTTTGGAGCTTGTTTCTCAGTATGTGTGTGTGTACATGTGTGCATGTGCATATGTGCCACTGCCCTGTACTCTTATATAATCCCTGTCTTTGTCTGCCCTTACCATCTCCCTTGCCTGCCATTTGCTGGTCTCCTTTCTACCTACCCCTCACACTCCTCCCTTCTTGACAGCATCATGTCATCTACAAACAGGGATACTTTAACTTCTTCCTTTCCTGGGTATCCTTGTCTCATTCTCAATACTTTAAGTGTTTTCCTGATTAGTATACAGTTTGCTTGTCATATATAAACTTTACTATATTGATAACTTCTTCTTCTCTGCCTAGTTTCATGAAGGGCTGCTAAACTTTTTAAAAGTCAGTTTCTCATTGAGATGATAATGTGATTTCTGTCCTTAAGTCTATTTGCTTGTTGTGTTTGTTGTATTTATTGATTTGCACATGTTGAATCATCCTTGCATCCCTGGGATAAAAATTAAAAAAATAACCTTGGTCAAGGTGTATTACCTTCTTAATGTGACCGTGACTTAGATTTGCAACTGTTTTATTGTGACGATCTGTGACTATGTTCGTCAGGGGAACTGGCCTATAGCTTTCTTGTGTGTCCTCGAGTTTTGATAGCAGGCTAGGACCATCTGTGTATAATGATTTTCGTAGTGAGCCTGCCTTTCCTTTCTCACGTAGTTTAAGGAGCACTGATGTTAGCTCTTCCTCAGTGGCTTGTTTGGTAGAGTTCAGCAGGATTCTATTCTCTCCCACGCTCTTCCTGGTGAGGAGACTTTTTCCTGTCACTTCTATCTCACTGATAGATCTGTTTAGATTGTTTCTATCTTTTTGATCTACTTCTGGTAAGTTCTATGTGTCCAAGAATTATTCTGTTTCTTCTAGATTTTCTAGCTTTTTGGTTTTTTTTTTTTGAACTATACATTTTTAAAGTATTCCATAATGATTCTCTAGAGTTTCTTAGAGTCTGCAGTAGCCTTCCCCTTCTTCAACCAGGATTTCATTAGTTGCCTTCTCCCCCTTTGTCTGTTAGTTTAGCTAAATGTTTGTCAATCATTTTTTATGTTTTATATTTAATTGGTTCTGTGTCTTGAGATGTTAGCGTTATTCCATTAATTTCTTCCTAGGCTCTATTATTTTCTGCTGCTTTCAGGTTTGGTGTTGTCGTGTTTTTCTCAGGCCTTGAGATGCACCCTTAGGTTAATTTGTGATCTTGCTAGTTTTTAACGTGAGCACTCACAGCCAACAGATTCCTCTGGGAATTGCCTTAGCTGTATTGCAGAGGCCCTGGAAGGTCATGCTTCCAGTTTTATTTGCTTCTGAAAACTTCTAGATTTCTTCCTTGCCTTTTCTTTTTCAAGGACACACTGGTTCCTTAAGATCATCCTGCTCAGTCTCTTTGTATCCGTGTGGTTTTGTAGCATTTGTTGCTGTGGATTTCTAGATTCAATACCCCAAGTTTGATAGCATGCAGCACATTACTTGGGTTCTTTCGTGTTTGTGAATAGTTGCTCTGTGACATAGAGTGAGTTGTATTTACAGTAGGTTCTATGGGATGCAGAAGAAAAATGTGCATCTCCTATCTGTTAAGTGGAATAGTCCTAGACGCCTGTTCAGTCCACTTGATCTGCAGGGCTGTTCAACTCTGAAGCTTCTGCATTTAGTTTTGAAGACCTGTGTAAAGGTGAGAATGAACTAGTGAAGTCACCAGGTTTTATTACATCAGGATATATGTTTCTTGTTATGCTCATTGGTGTTTGTTTGATGAATTCAGGAGTTGCAACATTTGATATCTAGACTTACAGTTGTTATAGCTCTTGACGAAGAATTGTTCTTTGCTATCCTACAGCGGCCTTCCTTATTTCTTCAGGCTTGTTTTGATTTGAAGTCTATTTTGTGAGATATCAGAATGAGTACAGCAACTTGCATTCTTTTGGTAGATTACTTTCCATTCTTAGACCCTCAGTCTGTAGGTGTCTTTGGTAGTAAGCTTTCTTTGCTGGAGACAGCAGGTGATAGGATTTCTTGTAAATCCCTTCAGTTACTCTGCGTCTCTTTATGATGCTAAATTGAGGCTGTTTCCACTTAAGGCTATTAGGACCTCACAGGAAACATCTACTAATAGCCTTTAAAAAGGTAGCAGATGAATATTTGTTAGATGAATGCATATGATATTTATATTACAATGAAACAATGTCATTTATATCATTAAAATAATGGGAGTGCGACACTATGCCACATGATGTAAAATATGTATTAAACACATATCTGAGGCTTGGTTCATAGACAGATCACTGAAAGAAAGTGCCTTCTACCTCAATTTTCTGTGACCGACAGAAGTTTTATAACAGGGCCTGAGGTGATGGCTTGAGATTAAGAGCACATACTTCTCTTTCAGGGGACCTAAGTTTAGTTCCCAGCACCTAACCTTGGCTAGCTCACAACTTCCTGTTATTCGAGCTCATGGAGTCCCCCCAACATATATTATGGTCTCCACAGACACCTTCATTTATATGCAAAAACCAGACACTGACATTCATGCATACACATAATTGAAAATAAAAATAGAATATTAAAAAAAAAATATCTAGAAGATACAATTATGAAGCTTTTAGGTAGGCTTTTGTGAATGTGTGTGAATCGCCATTTGGTTAGTTTTTGCGATTATATCCACTGGCATAGGACATGCCCACAATAGCTATTTGAGGATGTGGAGTAGCCCAATAGGGCCACATTCAGGGCAAGACTGGATTCAGCCCCATGGCAATGCCTATAAAACTGTAATTAGCCCATCACGATTCCTGTGTGTTTCTACACACCTCTGGACAGAGAGTAGACCCAGAGAAGCCCAGTGTGTGCTGGTGACTCTGTTGGATGTCTTTTCTTCTTGCTTCTTCACAGTCCTCTTATATACAGACTGACATAGGGAGGTGGTTATGTATGTGTCCATTTATGAGTGACTCTGTTTCGTAGGTGGTAAGGACAAGCTCTATGTATGGGCAGACCATATGTAAAAAAAACGTAGAAGATTATTGACTGCCAGGCCAGAGAGTTCTGAGTGGCTAAAGGCAGGGCCACCTTGCTTTTCTTCTTACTTTGACTTTCAAAGTCTCTTTGTACTTGAGTTTAAACTTTCATTCTAGGTCAACATGAGAACTCATTTCTATTCTGCTTCTAAGTAGTTTTACTAAGTGTTTAAAGTTCCTGTGATTCTTTCTTGAGAACTTCTCCAAGCCTTGCCTCATTATCCTCTCTCTGCTATGCTTCCTTATGGAGCATCAGGCCCCGGAGTGAAATATTACATTGAGTGGCAGATGCATGACAAGAGCTAGCTCCAAAAGGGGCTGGGGGGAAATGACACAAAAGCTTGCTGCTTTCTTATCCTCGCTAGAACATACTGAAACACTGCTTGTGCTGAGGCCAAGGTCAGGGAGGTCAGCCCACACTTGAGTACAGGCATCTGAGTCTGTCCAGTGAGTCAATCACATGGGAATGTTGAGGGTTTGGGGCTAGTGGGGTCAATGTCACCATACATGAAAGATGGCTGTTTGCTATAGCAAAATTTAGCAACATAGTAAGCCATCAATTTAGAGAGTGACTAATATCTAGAGTCCATTTGTCTTCGTAAGAAGTTCCTTGTTGAAATAATGGGTGGGTTTGTTGACTATTCATAAGTGTCCTTTGTACCAGTCTTTTTCTATCCATCCACTGTCCCTTTGTGCCTCATTAACACCTGTGTTCGGGTGTCATACTCTCAGTGCATACCTCTTCCCTTACCCTCACATAACTATCTGTAAAAGTTCCTAGTATGTGGCATGATGACTGGAACAAAGTGGTATTCAATAAATGCGTATTGGATGACCGCAGCATAGATGCAGTAGAAAGTGCATTTGTTCACTATGTAGCATGTTTGCTAGCATTTATTCATTCTGCTTCTGTCCTCTTCACCATCAGGTTTACTGAGTCTCTATAAAGTCCTCTGTACTGCTTTTAGATGCCAGGATGGTTGAGACATGGACCCTTTGCCATAGAAAGTTCAGAGATGACTATATTCATCTTATCGTTCTGGAGACTGTCAGCCGTGCTTGGTGATCACAGCCACAGTGTGCAGAACCTTGGAGTGGCTCTTTGTGGGAGGAGATAAGGGAGAAATAGATTCTCATTTCTAAAGCCTTCACAGCCCACAGGGAAGCAAATAATTAAATGTATAAACACATAAAAAATACAATGTATGGTCAACAAAATGAAATACTGGTGTGGACCAGAAATTGATTGGAATTCTTACAGAGAAAAACAACATTATTTTTTTTTCCTGTGTGAAATACCCCTGCTTCTCTCAGGTAATACTTAACTCATTCAATATATATATTTTAATACATCCTTATGCCTAATATTATTCTAGAGCTGGTAATTTAGCAGTAATAGGAAATAAGCAAGAGCTGCTTCTTCTTCTTCTTCTTCTTCTTCTTCTTCTTCTTCTTCTTCTTCT
>JADRCH010000132.1:2899857-3000592 GCA_019843965.1 Rhynchomys soricoides | reverse complement strand
TCTCTCTCTCTCTCTCTCTCTCTCTCTCTCTCTCTCTCTCTCTCTCTGTCTCTGGGCTTTCTTGCTAGCTTGGAGATCATTTATTGGTGCCTTTGTTTGTCAGTCATGGGTCCAAGAAAGACCAAGAACTGCTAGGAGGAAAATTCAGCCCTTCGTTTGAGGAGCCGTACAGCAATGACCATATGTCAACTGCAGTTGCTATAGGCACACAGAATCTTACTCCTGCACGTGCATCGGGGTAGTCATTTAGGCGCAGGCACCCTGGGTTGTGTCATTCACTTGCATATATTACCCTTCCACCCATACACAAAGAAAACTATGAGCAGAGAGTTGAGGCAGCCATGTGTTAGTGTTCATGTCTTCACTGCCCCTTCAGTGGGAGGGTAGCTCCCAAATCCATCAGCAGGCAATCCTAGTTCATAAGCACTAACAGGACTTACAGATGTGCAGACAATAAGGAAGGTCCTGATACCCAGCTGAACTCTGGATAGAATGTCTCATAATTTCTGTTACTCAAGGGATCTTGTGTAAACCTGTCCCAGACAGAGTTGTTATTGTGTTTTATTTCCAACTTCTAACCAGGTTTACCCCTTGGAGGTCAAGCCAGTAAGCCGCCTTGAAAAAAATAAATCCCTTCATTGGTGGTAGAGGTAGAGCCTCCTGTCTGCTGTGGTCACCACTTCTGTCCAGGGTTCTGGATCCACAAGGAAAACTCATCAGTGACTTGATATGTACACACAGGTCACTGAGAAACATCTGGTAGCTTTGACCCTTCATGTCCACTTACCACATGCACTGAAAGTGGGGTGGAGCTATAGAACACATTTGAAGTCCTCCTGGGTGACAAAGAGATAATCTAACTTCAGGGGGTCCTATGAGCCCAGTGAAAGACAGAGGGGTAGCCAGCTTTCATTGGCTAGAAGACTTGCATCTTTACAGACAGGATGTGGTTTCCTTAGGAATAATGTTGACAAACAGCCTTCTTTTTCATTTTTGAAATGTAGAAATAAGATCGTTTAGCCCACAGGTAGCTGGCCATACCCAACTTCTCTGTAAAGACTCCCCACCTTTTTATTCTTTGGAAGGTACATCCCACAGCTCATTACATGAGCTCATCAGAGAACTTTAGATCAGAAGTCCCTGATGTGGTCATTTTTAGGGCTTGGTGGCTGAAAAGGGGCTTTTCCCACTGACCCTTGACAGAAGCTTTCCTTCCTCATCAGGGCAATAGTCCATCAGTGAACTCATATCTTTGCTGTGGGAGGCTGCTGCAGGGATAAGGCTTCTCAGACTCTTAGCCTTTGAGTCTCAAGGAACTCAAAGGTGCCTGGCTCCTCTGACTGAAACAATGTCCTCAGTAAAGGACAAGTCCACTGCCCTTGTAATCTGTCCTGCTATTCCAGTCTTCCCATCTAGAAGGAGGGAGCTGGGCAGCTTCAGTGCTGTTCTTTGTGGTCCTCAACATTGCCAGCTCCTCTCTAGGCTTTGCAAGAGAAGCGGCCCTACCCTGGAGGGGGTTCCTTTGTTGGAAAACATGTATTTTCTGAACCATGGCTAAAATTAATAGATTTGGAGACTTCAGCTACTCAAAATCTCCACAATTATGTATACATATATACATAGCACATATGTATATATGTACATATGTGCTACGTGTGTATGTATGTATGTATGTATGTATGTATGTATGTATTTGCCTTTCATATTGACAGAGCCATCTGTAGCCATGTATCTCACAGTGATGGTAATTATTTGGTTCTTCTTTTACTAATCTGCTCCTATATAATATACTGCATACCCTAACAGTTAAATGAATGATATTTATATAGAAATTATGTCTTTAAGATAAAAGTATACTTCTTTATTAGATAGAACATTCAGATATGAGATAGTCATGAAAATAATTATTTTCAGGCATCTCCAAATGCTTTCTACTGGAAGTTTCTGACTATCTTATCCTCGTGGTCACGAGAAAGACTGAGACATGGTAACACGAGGAAGTTCAGGGTTAAATGGAGATGGCAGAATCTCATTACTATCAGCCTTCTTCCTCTGTGGTTGGCGAACACACTGCTGATTCATAAAACTTGTTCCTACTGAGACTGCACACAATTTTAAAGTCTTTCTGCAAATCAGTTTAAATTGATAAAAGTGACTCACTTAAAGACAAATGAAAGGAGTTGGCACCAGAATTCTTCAAAGTACCCTGAAGACATTTCAAGAGTGGCTTACTGTCATCCATCCTTTATATGGGCTGTGAGACTTCCCACACACTCCACCCATATTTGTCTACCAACTCCAAAATACTATACCAGAGGAAATGGAAATATGACCCTCCTTTTATAAGCTATCCATGAGGTGATGTCTGGTCCATATTAAATGTCACCAATAAATTATTTATGTGAGATGAAAATACATATGTGATTACAGTAGGGCTTAGTTCTGCCTAAGAATAACATTTGAACTCTTCCTGGGGGAAAGAGTCATTTTAAAATTATAAGCGAATAACCATTTGATTTAAGTATATATAAAAAACAAGTAAGAAAGTTCCAAGGGACATTATGAACTTGATGTGCTCCCCAATTCCCATCTGAGACTTGCTCTCAGTCTTGTCATTTATGCAAAACCAAATAGAAAACCCAGTTAGCCTGAACAGCCACCTCATGTAACAGACATGCATTCTACCAGATTCCAGATTGGCAAGCCTGTGGCCTGCTACCACTCAAGATCAGAGGTAGATGAATGCACAACTGCATTGGCCACTTTCAACCTTAACTGACCCCCGATGCCAATTCTCAGTATGACTATTTGGGTGCTTCATCATGATTGACTCTATCCAACATGATAGGTGCCAGAGTACATGTGGCTAGTGTGTCCTATACCCTAGGATTCCAGGGGACCAACAAGAGAAGCAGAATGAAAAAAGTACCCCCTTGTTCCTTTAATGGAACCCAGGAATCTGAATTCCACCATTGTTATTAACATAATGCCTGGACTTTGGAAAGACTCAGCTTTTGTGTTGACTTCCGGTCAAACGTGGAGTCACTGGGTTTAGGAGAGAATGGCTGGATGATGTGAAAACATTTTGTAATCTGAAGCATAAGTTCATGCAAAGTGGAAACATGGAGCATTCCATTTCTCACCCTGTACCCAGCCTATGAGATTAGATCTCAAAGTGGACTAAAGGAAAGTCAGTTGAAAAAGATGCGACCATTGTCCACAAGGTTAATAGTGACAGGTTTGGTGGTAAGCACTTAAGCCTATTTATAAACCTCCACAGGTCTCTTTTACATGGCAGTGATAAAATACCCTGACAAAAATCTTAAGGAGGAAAAGGTTGGTTTGGTTTACAGTCCTAGGTTATAGTCCATAATGGCAGGAAATTCACATCAGCAGATTGTCAATGTAGCTGCTCACATTGCATCTGCAATCAAGAAGCAAAAAGCCATGAATGCTTGAGGATACTCAGTTCTCCTTCTCCATGTAAATACTCCAGGATCCCAGACAGGGAAAGGTGCCACCCACAGAGGGCAAGTTCTTTCTATCAGTTAACATAATCAAGATGATCCTGGGGCTGGAGAGGTGACTTGGTGATTAGGAGCTAATCATACAAAGGACCCAAGTTCAAGCACCCACGTTGGATGACTCACAATTACGTGTAACTCCAGCTCTGGGGGATGTCTTTGGGTTCTGCAGATACCTACTCATCTGCAGACACCCACATGCAGATGCATAATTATAAATAAAAATAAGTCTTTCAAAAATGATAATCCCCTTCAGACATGTCCTGAGACCCACCTCCCAGTGTTTCTCGATCCTATCAAGTTGGCAATTAACCATCACAGCACATATACGAGAATATGCATTTATAGCCATGTTCAAAATAGAGTTGAAGTGTGTTACTCTTTGAGATACATCTGAATGACATTTTAATTTACCAGCCACTCTTAATCTTTCTCTTGTTTCTTCCCATATTTCAGAGAATTTCCCAGTATAATGTGAAAACTGCCTTCTTTGCAATTTGAAAGGTATTTGAATTCACAGTGTACACATCTAGCAGGATTTCCCTTAAGGCTACCCGGCTATGTTGATCCTTTGTTTACTAATATCTTTTCCACAAAAGATTAGCAGAGCTGGAGGGAGGGCAGGTGGCAGTGGAATGGAGTTTGTTCTCATATGTTTTCTGTTGTTTGGGGAATTTCAGAAAATAATAAGCTAAGCTATTGAAGAAAGCATTTCAGGGCCATAGATGTGGGAAAAAACCTTACTTCAGAAATGGGGATTGTGCTGATCTGTAAATCAGTTCTTCCTCTCTTTAGCAGTACAGATCTGTGCAGCACTCTGACAAATATTTTTTTCCACATTAAGGGTAAGCAATCCACTCAACCCCAGCAGGAGGGGCAAAGTGCTAACGGGCTGCTAGGCAGGATTTCCTGGGGTTCTGACCACTGCAGCTTCAAGGACAAATGAAGAAAAGAGTGCACAGCTGCCTAAGCATGGCCTGAATAAGGATGAATTTCAGCAGACATGCTAACATGGAAGTGGGAACGCCCACAAAGAACAGGTGAATAAGGATTCTGTGAGTGAGAGAAACAGCCTTTCTCAGGGAAGAGCACACCAATTGGTTTTCCAATATCAACTAGTTACCCCTGAAAACATCCATACAAGTAACATTCTATGGAGCAAGCAGGTTGCATTTATGTATTTAGAAGTGTGTGTGTGTGTGTGTGTGTGTGTGTGTGTGCATTCATAACAACCATTAAAGAAAAAGATGTCATGAATTTCAAAGCGAATAAGGCAGAAGTATATGGGGAGGTTGGAGGGAGGAGGAAGAAGGAGAAAATGATATTATATTAAAATCTCAAAAAATATTTTAAAAATTGCAAGTATTTCCCTCCTGCCTCCAGGCTAACCAGCACTCTGGGCAACTGTCCCATCACCTGCTGGGGCCTGCCCACCCTGATCAAATCCCCTAGTTCATTCTTCACTTTGACTGAGTCTTGATGGCATAGTGCCAGATGACATCCGGGAAGATACACTTCGTAGGGAGAAACATAACCAACACCTTTCCTAGAACAGAGGGCCAGCCCACGTGGAGTCTTGTTGGGGGAAAGGTGAGTAGCCAGGCCTGGTGACCCTGTCTCCACATCTCTGGAATGACAGGAACAAAGTCTCCATCTTGCTAGCTTAACAGTCCACCTGCCTTCAACTGAGGCCAACCTTGCCTTAGTCTTGGAGTATGAAAATGAAATGAAGGTTAGCGGAGGAAAGAGATGGAAGCAACATGGCCTTCCTGGAGCCAAAGAGACACTAACGCAGAGACTTTGTCCCTTGCTTCAGTAGTCATCATGGCTGCCCATCGAAGAACTGTGATATCAGTATGGTTGGTGTCTCCTCACTGCCGTTTATTACAGTTGGTGGGCAAATGTGAACTTTCCTAACTTGGAGAGGCCCTGAGCAGATGTCCATCCCCTCACTATAGTGGTGTGTGTTTTACCAGTATCACCATTCATGGCAAGGCTGAAAGACACCCAGATACACCAAGAGAGGGATGCACACATGTACACACAAGTATACAAGTACATCCTAACATATTAAACAGACACATAACTACAAAACAAATATACAACACACATGTACATATATGCAGATTCATGTACAAACTTCACATACACACACACACATCCAAAAACATGTATACAAACACATGCATGTGAAGTGCATGCAAAACACAGACATAGGCCAGGTCAAACTCTGGTACTCATATGTTTACCTCTGAACCCTGAGCAATAATCTGGACTATATTTTTCTGCCTTCTCTCTGTCCTGAGGAAAACCACAGAAATTCTAATAGAGAAGCTGAGAAAAGAAAATATTGGCTTCTACAGCACAAACATCTCTGTCTGACAAGAAAATGTTAATTTCCTCCTAAATCAAATGTTGACAGATATCAGCTGTGGCTGGAGATGTTCCACTCTGGGGGGAGATCTTTGTTTCAGATAATGTGCTCAGCTTGGAAGCCATCTTCCAATAGGCTTACTGGCACCACATTTTAACAGGATGGAAATCTAAGCCTGAGGAAGTGGCCCAGTGTGTTTGCAAGGGCTGACCTCTCTGGGACTCTCCAGAGTAGGAGAACAGAGGGGCAGATTCCCACTTGATAGGATGTGCTAGAGACCTGAGTCCCCACAACCATGTACAGGGTGCATGCTTTCATGCACCGTGGGATGGGATTTTAACTGAACATGCAGAAGGGGAAAGTCTAGGAGCAAAGAGAAAAGTCAAATGTACAGGCACAGGGAATTTTCCAGAATTACATGCTTTACCTATCCATTTCCACTTTGCTTCTAAAATACAGTGATAATAGTCTTTGTTCAACACCTGATACTTTCAAAATTCCAAATTAAGATCCCCTTACTTTCTCCCCTAAAACACACACAAACACACACACACACACACACACACACACACACACACACACACCTTTAACTTGTTACGTTTGAAGCATGGTGATATCTCCAACCAGTGAGCTCTGCCAGTCTGCTCTGTTAAGGCCAAGATTAATGCAGTAGGTTGGTGCACGGCTTCTGCAGAGCTGCGTGCTCAGAATACGAGATGCCTGTGCAGGGGAAAGGCCAAGAAATATGTCTGTGCTTGGAGTTTACACAAGTCTCCTTAGCAACTTGTCTGAATTCATTTCTCCCTCGGTATGTGTGGGTTTCTTCCAAATCCTGAGCTAAATGGATGTTGAGAGTCTTAGCAGGTTCGCTTCCCCTTCTGCTGGGACAAACTCTTTTATGCTGGAGAGCAGGGTTTTCATTACTAGTTCCTTTCCTTCCCCCAGCCCACAGACACAGCTCTGATTCTTTGCACTGTGCATCTGTGGATCATTAGGGACTTTCCAGAGATCCACATCTCCATGGAGGAATGCGGGGCCTCTTGCTAACAGCCAGTTTCATGCATTTCTGCCTTGGTCTCTAGCTGCCCCTCTTGCTCCTGGGTGTGACATGTGTTAAATGGGCCTGTGTCAAGAGAGGGGAGGCAGCAACAAGCTCTCACCCTCTCTGTCCCTCCTTTCCATTTTGCCTTGTCTTCTTTTTGCTTTTTATCCCTCAACTGGCACCAAAGGCCCTGCAGCGCTGATTTGAAGATAACTCGAAAACTACCAGACAAAGCCTGACTTTTGGGCATTTGATAGACTGGCTTTGGTGTGGCTGGGCATGCTCGGGGATGGCACCCTTAAATAAGTCTATGCTGTATGAGACAACTTTGCCTTCCAGCCTGGCCTGGATGAGCGAGATGTCACCTTGCTGGGAACCAGAGTCTGAACATTGCCATTTCTCTCTCCTATGTTAGAGTCAAGGGGAAAAAGGAGAAGAGAAATGTAGCCAAAAAAATTAAGGTTTGATTTTGGCTCTTTTACAAACAGATGTTGCTTGTCATTCTGATATGGTTAAGCAGGCAACAGATTGTGTGTGTGTGTGTGTGTGTGTGTGTGTGTGTGTGTGTGTGTGAGAGAGAGAGAGAGAGAGAGAGAGAGAGAGAGAGAGAGAGAGAGAGACTAGACTAGAAAGCAGAACTGTCAGAACTAATAACAAGGAACACAGGGGTCTCTTTCCTTTCTGAAACTTAGTTTAGCTAACTACACCTGCCCCTGTAAGTGGCTCTGTGCCATTCAGTAAGCACAGGACAGTCTCCTTTGTAAGAATCTAGTCACTCAGGTTAGATGGCCACTTCTCTTCACAGGCATCATTGTGGAAAGGCCAGGCTTTCTCTCTACCATCCCCAGGTCAGGAATCCACCTGTACTAGACAGTCCTCTGGGGGTGGACCAGCCCTTTACAGACTGCATTTTCTCTTCTTCCAGGGTGCAAGTGACTTACTTCGTCTTCTGCACCCCCACATTCTAATTTAACTGTGCCATGCCTTCTCAAGAACAAAACCTGGCTTTGAATAGAAAGTGGTAAAGTTGGCCAGCCTCCTGGGAACCCTCATTCAGCACACAGTTCACTTTTATTAAAGAAACTGACAGGCGCCTGATGTTTTTGTGTCAGAATCAGAGTGAGTCACGTTATTAGGTTTTCATGTGAATCCTCCTCCCTCGCTTTGTTGACAATACAGCTAGAGAAGCACTGTAGGCTGGCACCCAGTCACCTTACGAAGGAAGGAAATTGTCACTGTGGACAAGCTTGATCCTTCCTGAAGTAAAAGTTGTCCTTCATAGCCAGCTGCACATGAAGCAACTTGTGACTGCTGAAGCCTCTGTCTCCTTTGTCTCACCAAGTGTGTCGAAAGCAAGCTCGGCCCATTCTTCACCTTCCGGTCTTCATCCCTGTTCTACATCTGTTTGCACTGAACATTAAGTAGGTTTAGACATTTCCTTAATTACGAAAAATAGAAGTACCCCGCTCAGACAATCTGAGAGCGTATTTGTCACCCAGTTTTATTCTATCCCTCCATTCCCATGTCTTTGTTCTCGATTGACCTACACACGCTGTCATTTGTCATTTTTCTTAATTAATTTATTTATTTATTAGTACAAGGAGTGTGGCGTGGGAAGATTATAAATGGCAGTGTCTGATCTGGTTGGCTCTTCCTTCCCCTCCTCTCTTCAGTTCAGTCCCCCCCTCCCCCCAAAAGAATTAACTCAGCCTAAAGTGGCTGGATTTGGCACCACACTGTATTCTCGGGAGGTTTTCCAACACCACAGTCTAGGGACCTTGTGGCAATATCACAGGCAGGAAAGGTATGGTGTAGCATGGTGCAGGGCACCAGGGAATGACCCTGGGAGGAGCAACTGCTGGGTGTGCTGTCTTTGTAGAAGCCGCTGGATCTGCACACACACACGTGCACACACCCAAGAGACTTCAGAGAGTAAGAGAGCAAAGACATCAGGAAAAAGAAAGAGAAAAAAGAAAAAGATAAGCTACAGGCGGCCAAAAGCTCTCAGATCCTGGGTGTGGGGTGGATGCTAAGGGGTATGTGAACAAGCCCCTCCCACCCCTTCCTAGTCTTCTTCCTCGCTCTGTTTTCTTTTTATCTCACTCTGCCCCTTCCTCTTTTCTCTCCCTCTTTTTTCCTTCTTTCTTTTTATATGTCTCACTTTCCCCTTTTCTCACCCTTCTTTTCTTCATTTAAAAAAAAAAATTGTCCATATACTTGCACTGCCATTTCACAATAATGGCAGCCCATCGGCCCTAACATCTTCAAACATGAGAAAGCACAGCGTCGGCAAGCAGAACTCAGAGCCCTTGCTAGCAGGCAGTCACACAGTAGGCCCACCTTCCCTTTGCAAAAAAAAAAAAAAAAAGATGAAGTAAAACAAACTCTGTGGCCAGTGGCAAGAAGATAGGACAGCAGAACTGAAGGCACGAGCTGTGCTGCGCTCGAAGGGGATTGGAAGAGGGATAGACGTTAGACCCAATCGCAGTGAGGTACCTGCTCCTCTGCACGCCCCATTGGCAGAGAGGAGATGTCTCCCAGGCTGATGCCCAATCAGAAAGTTAGAATGTCCTCTTAGGGGTGGTGAGCGTCACCCTGTTCTCCCATTTTGTTCTCCCACCCCTGACTGTTAGTATCCTCTCTGAGACTTCACATGCCTATTTGGTGATCTTTTTGTTCCTGGTAAAAATCCTTTTTACAGGACATTGGTAGCCAGGAAATTTCCTGGGGTGGGGGTGGGGAATTTGAAAGTTACTTATTTGTAGAACATTTTTTTTATTATGGGTTACACTGGAAATAAACATGGCATGTCCCAGTGTTGTTTTCTTCTAGGAATAGATTTAGTTTTTTGTTTTTAATTACCTTTTACTCTTACAATTTAATTTACAGAATAATGGAGTGACAAAAAGAACTGAAAAACCAGCAAAAGTTTCTGATCAACTTATAAAACTATTTTAAATGTTTTGTTTTTCAGGTGTGGGTGATGGATTTTAAGAAACTGGCAACATGGAAGCTGGCTTTAAAATATCCATAAGAAGTTGGCTTTTTCAGGTAATGACTTTTCCCCTCTATTTCCCCCCCCCCAAACCTTCCATTTCTTCAAATAGTGCACTTTTTAAAGCATCGAAAGCTTATGTTTTTAATGTTGCTAGTTTATAACTTCATAACCCATCAATCAAAAATTTCAGCTTTATTAGTCTTTGATTCTATGGTGTTTGGGAGTTTTTAGAGTTAATTTCATAATGGTATTTGCTTCTTTTGAAAGTAGTTTAGGCAGAATTCATTTGAAATCACAAACACTGTGTTTGAACTCTGGATGTCTATGTATATATGTATCATGGAATGTATAGGTGCTGTGTTGAGGGAGCCAACATGCCACTTAGTTCATTGTTGACAAAGACTGTTTTACTAGCCATAGTGCAGTTTGAATCTTTTTTATCTGAAGGGGTTGAAAAGTGTTTCATATTTGTGATTTAAAAATTATGTTTTCAAATATGTTGAGGTGGCTTGACAATGGGATCCAAGTCTAAACACAAAGTTGTTAATGTTCAGGTACATCATGTACGTAGCCTGGAGGTATGTCATCCGAGGTTCTCAGGGCACCTATATTGTCCCTATAACATACCACCTGACCTTGGGGTGGCATCTTCTTCTATTCCATCAGGTCAGTGCTCAGAATAGTTCTCAGTTTTATCTGGGCATGGTGGCACACCCATTTAATCCCAGCATTCAGGAGGCAGAGGCAGAGGCAGATGGGTCTCTTGAGTTTGAAGTGAGCCTGTTCTCCATGGGAGTCTCCCAATGAGACTGTCTAAAATGGGAGGTGAGGGAGGATGGCCCGATTTTTTTAAAATTATTTGCATTAGGATGACTTATCCTGTATTTGAAAATCAGTTCTTATTAATTGGAGAGCTGGATCTTACGCTCTTATACTATCAATAGGAACAGTAATTCCCATATCTCAGCAACTACTCACAATGTTCAGTGCCAAGGTTTGTCAGAGAGACCAAAGGAAAATCAGAAGCTCAAGAATTGTGTAAAACACCTGTGTTTTATAAAGGAAATAGATGTTTTTAAATAAGTGATGCAGAGACTCTTTGGGGGGGATTCAAGATTTGGTTGCTGCTCAGCGTGGTTTTCAGATACTGCAACCTCTGCATCATCATCCAACTCCGAACACTTGTGGCTGTGGCTCTGGGGTGAACCGGGCAGATGAGGAACACTGGGGTAGCATCTCAGACCCTCTTGCTTTCCTAGGCTTTTATTTTACCTATTAGGATGAAGGCATGAAACCTGCTCTATGAATAGCTCCCCAATTAGACTTTCATTGTTGTTGAGTCTCTGTTCATCTTCTGGGCTCTCAGCAAGTGAATTTCCATTTGACAAGGTGAACGGGATCCTTTTGAAGGCCAAAGCCCATAGTTTCCAGCTGGCAGAAATTAAAAATGTGGTAAGGCTGTTCAAAAGCACAAGGTATATGTTTCCTGACATCTAGGGAAGGGATTGTTTAAATGTCCAATGAATTTTCCTGAAGTGATTTTTATTATGACTGTGTCTACTATGCAGTTCACAGGAAGGGCCATTCATAAAAGTCCATTGTCTTGGAAGATCTCATTCTTCCTATGGAGCTTTAACTTCATGTGAACAATTGATAGCATGTTAACAAATGAAACCTTTTTACAGTAAGGAAAGAGAGGCAACCCTATCCCCTTCAGTAGTTTTAGGGTTAGCAGGGATGTAGTTTCTTTTACAACTTAATTTTCAAAATACACTCAAACTTGCTCATTGTTCATATTGGGGCCAATTATGGGGTTGGGAAGAAATGGCTCAAACCCACAAACTTCTCTTGAAGACAAACCTTCTAGTTTAGTATAGTGAAATCTCTGCTAAGATGGGTTAGGAAAGCTCTCTTCCGAGTTGTTTAGCAGTGCTTGCTAGTTAATTCTGCTTGGTTTTTCTCACATGCAAACAAACAAAATGGGGCAGGGGGTCCTATTATCCTTTACCACAGAATTGCAGAAGTTAAAAGAATTACCTTGGATCTGGGCACTTGTTCTGTTGCTTAGAATCTGTCTCATTCTGCTTACTGGTCATACTGACATTAGTTTGGACTAAATAGATGAGGATTCTGATCCAATAAAGCTCGCCTGAAGCTTACTTCATCGAGTGAATGACAAACTAGGTCTACCGGAGAGAGCAGGAGACATTTCTTTAAAACCCTTTCCATCTCTGGTATGAAATGACCCAATGGCAAAAATCTATTGTTGGACTAAATGAGCCAAGGACAAACTCTTTTGTTGGACTAATGGTTTTAACATTTTATCTTCAGACAAGTCAACCCACACACGAGAGAAGACACTGAAGCCTGTTGCCACAAACCCGTAGATCCGAACTTGTGCTGATCCTGCACACAAGCTTGTGTCTATAGGTATGTGTCTGTTAGGCGATCCCACAAGTCCAGGGGCTTTGCCTGTTTGTCTCTAGTATCCACTCATCTTCTCCTGCCCTCCCGGTCTCTCTGTGGCTGCCTTTCAGAGTGGTAGAAATGGAAAGCGGGCTGAAGAGGAAACGGAGCTCTTGGGCCACAATGGATGAGGTTATTTAAGAGGCTCACCTGCACCCCCCATATTGGCTCTAACTGGTCTCAGCTGTCAGGTTAGGGGGCTGGGCTGCCCATGAGGCAGCAAGAATTCCAGGGATTCAGACAGCTGACTGCTGACTGCTGACCACTGAGTAAATAGGCTCATACAAAACAAGGGTTTGTTTTGTTTTCTGGGAGCCTAATTGTTCTCAAAGTTATGATGAGCTTTCCCAGAAAGTGAAAAGATTGGCTGACAGCACCGATCTGGTTCTGGCTGTGGTGTGGGTTGCAACTTGCAGCTATCCTGTCGTTATTCAGCAAGTGCAGGCCACTGGGTCCTTTACTTAATAAACAAGATGACTGAGGGAGTTGTCTATTTATACCAATGTAACTACCTCGCAAGGAGGCAAGGAGGGCTTTTATTTAAGAAAAATAAAACACAGAAAAGCGCGAGCATGCGCACACAAACACACCCCCCCCCAAAAAAACAACAGTAGAGAAAGATATTCTGTTTACATCCAAATTCATCTTTGCCCAGAGCAGTTTTCGAAATCTTTATCATGTTTAAAGGGCTGGAATGAAAATAATTTTATCCCTTCCCCTCTTAAATGTCACCATTGTGCCAGGATTGGAGAGCCAAGCTGACCACAGATCAAAGCAAAACTGGCTATATTTGTCTCCCTCCAACAAAGTGAGCCGAAGAGTCGGTAAACAGAAGGCAGGGTGAAAAGTTAACGGATTCTAGACGGCTCTGGAACTTTCACATTCACTTTTGGTCAAGCGTGATACCAAGAATTCCCTTACGAACTGTGTTTGTTTCTCTGTGAAGGCTCTCCGCAGTAACAGCAGAAAGAGTCAATATGAAACCCTTGTGGATACATTTTGTCACGTCCTAAGAGCCACAGTGTTCAGGGACAGTTAGAAGTCTTTCTCCTGTAGGATACTTGAAGATGTAGCTCATGTATGTATAGAGGGTGGAGCATGGAACATGACGATCTATAAACGCCACACATGGAGGGTGAACGTTCTATGCATGCTTTGGCTTTGACTTTTCATGGAGGAGTGTTGTCTTTTGTCTGTAGAGCTCAACTTTTAACCTGTCAGGAAAGCTTTCTTATAGAATGATGGGATATTAGCCCAGAAGAGAAAAGCTGTCCTTACTGGTGTGTGTCCCCTAGAACTGTCTGCCCTGGGCTTTTATCCACCCACTCTGCAAACAGTCTACTTGGCCTGATTTATCCTCCTCTTTGAAGTGGCTGAAATGAGTTAACTGCCTATGTGTTAAGCTCGCACCTCTGCTGGCTGAACACTTGTTTGATACAGGGAGTAGCATTATGCTTTCACCGTCATCCCTTAGCCCCAATGCTGTTAGGTGTGCCCCGGATGTGGGAGTTGGAGCCACTGGGACCCTGAATACTCAATGGTGCCTATATAGGATCAATACCTATACAGTAAGTGGATTGATGGACTTCTCCTCTTCCTCCTTCTCCTCCTCCTCCTGCTCCTCCTCTTCCTCTTCTTCCTTTTCCTCCTCTTCCTCCTCCTTCTTTGAAGGAGGTTTTAAAATCAACTAGCCCAGGGATGGGGAGGGCAAGGGGCATATGACTCTTTCAAATATTCTAAAAGCCTCAAACATTTGATTCATCTGGCTAAAAAATATTGTAGTAGGAAGCCTGAAGCCTCTGGCTACTGGCCACAAGCAACAGGAAATTAAATATTTTACACTATGATGAAATTCAGTATTTTTCCCTTTTTCTACATTCATAAATGAATGGCTTTTCCTCAATGTTAATTGTTCCTCTGGGGCTCCCTCCAAGTGCACCAAGTATCCTACAGGAAGAAGCAGGAAGTGAAATACTATCAGGGTATTTCCCAAGCTCTGAGGATATATTTCAACAGCCAATTAAGCATGGGACAAATGGGCAAAGCATAAACTCATCCAAATCCCCAAATATTCACGGTTCAAATATATCCGTGAAAAGATGATACTTGAATATAGTTTAGCTTTTTTCAAATTCCGAAAAAAATAATCATTCTTATTCTAAGAATTGCACCTGATCGAACAGTTTGCCCCGTGCTTGTGGGGAGGGAAGCTGAGAAGAGCCTGAAAGCATTTTTCGTTTATTTCAAATAGCCCTTCAAAATAATGCCCTGTGTTTCTTACATGAGAAGAACGTGGCATGATATGGCTGGGTTCACTTTACATTGGAACATGCCATGGTATGGCCAAGTTCACATTACATTTTAAGTTAATATGAACTCTCTTTTCAGTGGGTTTCCCTGTAGATCTTCATATTGGTATCTCTTCTGAATCCCCATGTTAGACTGTGGAACCTCATTCTTTCAACCTGGCCTCGCTAGTTAAGATTTCTTTTTTGGAAGCCTCTTATCCCTGTATATAACTGTAGATAGACTGACATTTTACATAGTAGTCAACATGAGTGATTCTTCAAGGGCATATTTGTATCTAACATAAGAGCTAATAAAACATGATTGGAAATAAAAGGATTATGTTTTATGTTTGGTTTAGCCTTAAACTAGAAAAAAAACTCTGGAGTCATTCATTCATTCAACAAACTTTTATAGGTGACTACTTTGTTTCACTTTATTAAATGACAGATACATGACTTGCACTTCTTTTTCATGACTCTGATTCCTTAACCTTTTGCAGAGTTGTATGGGTCTGGATAGACACAACCCTTAATGAATCTTATTTTAATCAAAGCTTGTGCTTAGCTCCCCAATATCTAATCAGATATATCATGCACTCACTAATGGAAAGTGTCTGTATTGTTTGAGATGCTGTCAGCCATGAAAACTTTAAGATTTAGCAGGCTAAGGGTCAAATTTCCACATGTTCAGAGGAACTGTGGGAGACACTTTTTTTTTTTTTTAAGCTAAAGGCTACAGAAGACTCTCTATCCAAAGATTCATAACTGCTGTAAATACTATTTAATTTTTTACTGTCACTTTTAAGTAAGAATTTTTATGACATCATCCCATATCTTAATTGCATGTTGCTATTGCAAGCCTGCAAATATTTACACTAATTATGTAATGAACTGTAATTGCACTAATACATGATAATGGGCTCAAATCAGTGCAACTAAACATGAAAATTTACACAACCCAAAGAGCAGAATATTGAAAACCATTAGTATTTTAAGACCAGTGTACTGGCTAATTTTGTGTGCCAACTTGATACAAGCTGAACTTATCACAGAGAAAGGAGTTTCAATTGAGAAAATACCTCCATGAGATCCAGCAGTAAGGCATTTTCTCAGTTAGTGGTCAAGGAGGGAGGGCCCCTTGTGGGTGGTACCATCTGTGGGCTGGTAGTCTTGGGTTCTATAAGAAAGCAGGCTGAACAATCCAGGGGAAGCAAGAAAGCCACTAAGCAGCATCCTTTCATGGCCTCTACCTCAGCTCTTGCTTCCTGA
The DNA here is from genome assembly GCA_019843965.1 of Rhynchomys soricoides. Lineage (NCBI taxonomy): Eukaryota > Metazoa > Chordata > Mammalia > Rodentia > Muridae > Rhynchomys > Rhynchomys soricoides. Next base: position 2,984,631 of record JADRCH010000132.1, on the reverse strand, counting down.
CCTGCTTGAGTTCCAGTCCTGACTTCCTTTGGTGATGAACAGCAGTATGGAAGTATAAGCTCAATAAACCCTTTCCTCCCCAACATATGTCTTGGTCATGATTGTGCAGAAATAGAAACCCTGACTAAGACAACCAGCTTTTTTGAATCTTTGACTGCAGAACAAGGCTGCCCATGAGGGGAACCATTTTTGATCTTTGTTTTTGATCTGTTTAAGCTGTATAATGAGAAGAACCCACCTGCACTCTAACACACCAAGGCCCTCCCTCTCCCATTGCCCCCTCTGATAATCTCCCCCCCTCCCCCCCCCCCGCCTGTGGCTTTCTTGTCTTTATACCATCAGGCTAATTGTCCAGGTAGGGGATTTAAAAAAAATTACAAGTAAAAAGAAAAATTATAGTTTCCCTTTTTGGGTTCAGTGACTATGAAACCTTTCATGTAAGTGAGTGGCTAGAGGAAGAAGTCTCAGCCATCCTTTGCAAGTTTCCATATGAGATCTAGGACTTTAAATGACCTGGTCAGGATGAGTTCACTCACTGTGAATTTTCTCCCATTCGGAGTCTTGCTAGTAAATCCATCTTACCAGGAATGATATTCTAATATTAGGAATAGTTCAGTATTAGAAAAAGAATAAGGGGCTGGGTATAAAAATCACCCAGCTTTTATTTCTGGGTTTATTTATACTTCTATTTAACCATTTGTATATATGTTTCTGCTTTGATTTAGATGAATACATATATGTGTGTGTGTGTGTATATATATATATATATATATGTATATATATATATATATATTCTGTCCATCATACCTATCTAACTATACTTCTATCATCTTTTTTCCATGTACCAAGTAGCAGCCATGCTAGTAGTACTAGATGTTAACAGCACACCTCACCATCTAATGAATGACATAACAGATAAATAAGAAGTATCTATATGTTTCTTTTCAAGGTGGTGATATGAAAATTAGGTTAGAAACTATGAGATCATCAGATAATTCTTTGAATTGAGTTCTGAAGGATGCATGGGGGTTTCCTTGATTCAATTAACCTCTCAGCCTTCCCTGATCACCGAAGGAACTGGGTACCCTTGATCCAACAAAGGCTGCCCCCTTAAAAAATAGCCCTATTCAGCAAGCCTGTGCAAGAGACTAAGGTTAGAAAAACTGAAAGAGCCATCCCTGTTAAGGGGAGTAGAGCAGCATGTAGAAATATCACTTGATCCGTTGGGGAGGTTAGTCCTTTGAGCGTAATCAGTGTAGCAGAGTGAGCTCCCAGTGTGTTCAGACACGCAAGGATATTCATGACAAGTAAAAATGAAAGTTCAGCTTCACAGTGAGAAGGGATTGCCATGGACCAAGCATCAGACCAAATTCAAGCAGACCCAGAGCCAGGAAGTCACCTATCTTGAATGAGTCTTTCTCTGGCCCCACCACCTCACTGGAACTGAAGAGACAGGAAAGGCTTAGTTGAAAATTTCAGAATTCCATCATCAGAGGCTCATCTTCACAGGCTGCTAAAAAATTTCAGGGGAATAATTAGTACAAAATGCTAAAAAAATTCTTGGAAAAATGGGGAGGGAGGAGCATTTTATGTTGTATTATAAATAACTACAGGTGAATGTTCTACATGGCTTCTATGTTTCCTGCTTTGCTCAGAATACTGTGTTCAATTTTTCCACTGTTCTGATTTCATTCATTTCCTCTCTCGTACTGACCCTGAAGAATGTTCAGACTTTTGCTTTTCAGACAACTTGGTTTTTCAACCACCCTCCCTCCCCCCATTATCCAAGTTTAGACACAAAATGGTTTTCTATCCCTTCAATGGATACCAGAGGCTGGTGTGTTGATCAGAACAACTGTTAGATACTACTTAACTTAACTATACTTGCATGAATACAAAATTTCAAAGGTACCAGTCCCCAATACCTGCTCCATTCCCATCACAGAGCAATCTCAAGCCAGAGTTTTCTCTCCGTTTTGCTTGGTTAGACCCTTTAATGTGTTGTTTCTTACGAATGGCCCAAGTAGGCAACAGTGTGAAGAACTTTTGTAAGACTAACATGAAATTGAAGAGCTTAAGAAAGGGTAGCTCTCCAGCCATTGTGACTGCATGCTCCCAGGTTGAGGTAGTAGGTTGTATAGTTTAGAGTTACATCAAGGGAGATAACTGTACAGCCTCCTAGCTTTCCTTGGGACTTGCACAAAGCAACATGGCGAGAACGAACTATGATTTCTCCGGGCCCTTTTTTCCTAAGAAAGACTTTGAAAGGTAAGAATGAGTACAGTTACTTTACTGGTATTTTTGAATTCAAATTTGTTTCATATTTGTACCTGTGATGTATTTCCATGTTTGGTATCTTTGGGTCAGATTCTATTTTCATGAATTGTCTATCATCAAATGATACTGCATAATGAGCAACACAGATAATCAGTGGTGAATAATCATCTTAGTCTAGAAGTCTGTGCCTCAGTGGGGCAGTTGCAATGACCTTGGTTGGGCTGATTCATTGCAGCCTTTGGGGTAACTCAGTTCTTCTTTGCCACATCACATTCCCCAACAAGCTAAACCAAACATGTCTTTACGGTAAAGCTGGTGAAGTAATGACAAGAAAAAGTCAAGGGTCTTGAAGATTTTGTAAGCTTCTGTTTTGTGTATGCTGGTATTTTGTTAGTCAAAGGAAGACACAGGGCCAGTCCTAAAGCCAGGGGTGGAGTTGGAGGCAGGGAGTAATACCTGTAGGCTCATGGCAAAGAATGTGAATTCAGAAAGGTGGTTCAAATTTGGGCCATCTTTTTGCCATTACATTGAGTTTTCTTTGATATCATCAAGTTGAAAATAATAATGATCCCTCCATGAAAGGAAGCTTCCAGGTTCTGGAGCCACGCTTTGAGTTCATGTTTTAGATTTTAAACTAAGCTGGTTTCTGACTTCTGTATTATAACTTTATTGATGAGATATGCTCCAATCTTCTACAGAACAATGCCAAGAGGCCAGAATGGTGCTCATTGGATCCAGATTATATCAAAGTACATTTCATGATGATGGGCACAGTCATGAATGGTAGACATGACACTTGTTTTAGATTAATCTCTAAACTGGCAATGAGCACCAAAAATAACAGGCAGCTTGGCTCTGTTGTTTAGAACAAGGTTGCTGCAAGCCCAGACACTTCCCAGAAGAAAACTCAGATGCATAGTCAGAGGGTACTTAGTGAAGTAATGTAATACACTGTATTATTTTCTGGCAACTAGCATGACATGTAATGCAGTGAGTAGGTATGGTTCTCTCTCTCTCTCTCTCTCTCTCTCTCTCTCTCTCTCTCTCTCTCTCTCCCCCAACCCACAACCATCTTAAAGATTAGGTCCCTTTGTCATTTTGTTTCCATGCTCAGATATCAGTGGGTATCAGGTAACTATGGGGTCAAGAATAAGTAGCCCCAGTTTAAGGATAAAGCATGGTTGAAGTTTTGGTGGGCTTTTTAGAGGCTACCATGAAGTTCCACAGCAGAGCACCTATATCTTACCTCAGTGCTTATTCTTTTAGCAGAAACTGAGGCCTGGCTGGAGAAAACACTAACGTAATTTTGCAATGTTTGTTGTATGTTTGACAGGAATCACATTGCCTACCTGTATTTGTTGGGTATGGGTTTGTGCATTCAACATGTGCAGCCACTTGACATATAAGGATCTACTTGGTTCTGTTCATGCATCTTACAAAGCCTTATATGCCCTCATTCCTCTGTGTAAGACAATCTGCTCTGTTTCAGCAGCATAAGCTTGGGTGGATTTACATACTTGTGATTCCCACAAGCATATGAGTGCCAGGGAGGTCCCTACTGTGAAGAAAAATGTATGATGTGATTGTTCATCTACTGACTTTGACAATAGCTTGTGTCCACCTGAATTCTAGTGATGGCCCCTTTGTTTTCTATGGTGTAGTGTCCAAGAACTTAGAGTAAAGTGGCTTTTACCCAGAGCCTATGGTATAGCAGCGTTCGGGGACTGTGGGGTACATGAATTGTGTTGGAAATGATATCTTAGTATCTCTTCCCACAGGGTTTTAAAGGGTGTTTCTAAAGACTCCTTACATTCATTTCAGCTGAATATGTATTCTGTTCCTTCAAGAAAATTCTTAGTGCATTTTAGCTAAAAATCACTGTTAACCTCCAAACTCTTAAATATACGGATACACAAATGTTATAATACCTTCTAGGAATTAATCTTGTGGCTTGGAAAGGAAGAAGAAAGCTTCAGCTGGCTAACTTCTAATATCAAGCTGGATATGGTGGTCATGCATATTATAATCTTAGCACTTGGAAAGGCAGAGTGAGACAGGAGGATTGCCATGAGTTTGAGGCCAGCCCATACTGCATAGTGAATTCTAGCTCAACTTGGGCTAAAGAGTGAGACCCAGTTTGAACAGAACAAGAAAGGGGGGGGAATGAAAGATAAAAATTATAAGACCTATATCGGTAATAGAAATGTCATTTTATTTTATAATCTGCGTATTCAATCCAGCTATGTTGTAATATAGTGGCAATCTTCAAAACATTGCAGTGTGGCTGGCGCCTTGATTTTTGTCATGTGAGGAGCGTTTATCGAGGCAGTTTACGGAAACTGGATATTTTGAAGTTTGTAAGTTTTCTTGAAGACAGTTCATTCATGGATTTTAATTTTTAGACATCAGATTACTCTTTCCCTTGGTTCTTACTAGAAAATTTAATGCCCTGGTCTCATCTTTGTGCTGAGTAGGCACTTCCAAGGACACAACACTGGTTCTGTCAAAGTTAGCCTTGACTCATCACCCTCTCTTGACTTTCTGGAGCCTCAGGGAGAATGAGACACTCAGTTCAATCATCACTGTGAATTTTCTAAATCCTGAATAGTCAGTCAGCTCTTGAGTAAGTTTGATGTTATCAGTGCATGATATATGATCTTGAGCACCAATGGTTTGCATAAGAAAACACTTACACTCTCCCCCCCTTTCACACCCTTACCATTCTCCTCCCTCTTCCTAGAATTTCCCTTCCAATTTTATCTGGTTTTCTACTTCTAGATTTCACACATGCAACAAGACACGTGACACTTGCCTTCTAGGGTCTGGATTATTTCACTTAATGTGAGGTTCTCTCTTTTCATTCATCTTTCCAGAAAATGATGTGATTTCATTATTTTCTTTCTTTCTTTTTGTTTTTGAGACAGAGTTTCCAATACACCTTAGGTTGGCTTCCAGCTCTCTATGTAGCTAAGGATGACCTTGAACTTCTGATTCCTTGACCTTCTTATGCCAAGTGTGGGGATTACAAGCAACATACTGCCGTGCCTTGTTTAGTCGTTAAACTGAGGAATTCATGCATGTTCTGCAAGTGCTCTACCAACTGAGCTAGATCCCAAGACTTACGATTTCATTTTTTTTTTTGTCTGAATAATATCCTGCTGTGTATAGGTGGCAAAATTTCTGTATTCCTTTATCTACTGATACTATTCTAGGCTACTTCATTCTTTGGCAACCATGAACTTGTTACAATAAATATGAATATGCAATTATCATTGTGCTATGTTGACTTACATTCCTCTGTTGATGTGCCCAGGAGTGAGGTGGCTGGATCATATGGAATTTTATTTTTATATTTCTTAATTTCAGTTTCCTGGTTATGCAAACTGGAGGTAAGAAATTCAGGATTGCTTGCTGTCTTTAGACAGATATGTTCAATTACTCCCTTCATTGGGCTTATAAATATTATTCTAAACATATGGAGAGGAGGCTCAGCAGTTAAGTAAGAGTGCAGACCACTCTTGAAGAGAATTGACCAATTCAGTTCCTAACACCCACACTGAGTTGCCTACACTCCATAACTCCAGCTCAGAGGATTGCCCTCTTTAGGCCTTCTTGGCTTACCAAGTTCAATACCTAACACCCACACTGAATGGTTTACCAAGTTCAATGCCTGACACTTACACTGAGTGGCTTACACTCTGTAACTCCAGCTCAGAGGATTGCCCTCTTTAGGTCTCCTTGGATAGCTGTACAAACCTACACACACACACACACACACACTCTCTCTCTCTCTCTCTCTCTCTCTCTCTCTAAAAGTAAAATAAGACTTTTTTTTCTAAAGTACAGCTTAGTTCTCTTCACTAATAGAGAACTCTATGGTACAGCACTGAAGATGCTGTACTTTAGAAAGAGATATCTTAACAGTAAGCATTCTCCTGAAAATTATACTATATTAATCACTCATTCAACAAAACACCCTTCCACAGCCCATGTAAAAGGAACCTACCAGGGAGGATGGATGCTGTCACTCAAGTTGATTCTGCCATAGTCAAGACATTTGAGTTCCTGAACTTCATCATCCAAAGGCATAAGTAGGTGATTTCTGGGATGTCTAGAGCATTGAGAAACGTGCAATTCTGAGATGCTCACCGTGGAATCATAGCTTGCACACAGTAGACTCTTACTTCTGAGTCTTTGTATAATTCTGTCCTACAACACGGGAAAATACTTTCCCGACTCTTTTCCCATAATGTCAAAGAGGCATAGGCAAGATAGTAAGGAGGAGTTTACAGCAATGGCTACCATACCAGGCTACGGACCCTGAGGGCATCATTAAGGCAATGGAAGAGAACCACAGAAGCTGTGTGTGTGAGTCCATGGTTTGTAGATCACCAGGGTAACAGAGAAAAGGAAATTAGCTTTTTGTTAAGGTAATACATATAATCAAACACTTAATGTCGCTTTCCAGAGCAGATTATTTCAGTGACGGAAAGGATGAGAAAGGCTCAACTCACTACCTCCTTTTTCACTCCCCATCTTTGCTTTCTCTGAATAAATATCACACTGCTGCTAACTGCAGTGTGGAGCACATAAGAGCTGCCATGGTTCTTCTCAGCTGTTTTCCATCCGTCACTGATATCCCACTGTTCTGGGCTAATGCAAAATGCAATAACGTTTAGCATCAGAACATATCTGAGTCAAGAGGTTAAAGGAAAACACATCTCCCATTGTGTTCCAACAGCTCCGATACTGTTCATGGCAAAACACCATGGAGACAAATAGATCTCTCTTTATTCAGGAAGCTCTGAGTGAGCAGAAAATATATGTGACATCCTTACAGCATGAGAGCCCTTTCTATATGGTGCATTAAGGCAGGGTGGCACATGGGAGAAGTTCACCTAACATGGTGTCTGATAAGGCTTGGGCATTGTTTACAGGGAGGATTCTGTCTTTTGCATTTCTCTGTGTTGCTTTGATAAATGCTTGTGGTTCTAGCAGGGAAGGAGATGCAAATCTTTACAGATGTAACTGGGGGAAAGAGGATTCTGAACAAACACAGTAAAAAGCTCTATGTGGTACTTGCCTTAAATATGACCCCAAAAGGTCTCAGATGTACAACTGACTTTTTTCTTTACCGTCCACAGAAGTACATCTTGCTTTTCTCTGCTTTTGTCTGTTTAGGCATAAGGGACATAAATCTATATGTTTGAGGAAGACAGACAGACAGATCCCCACCCCACCCCCCAAATAGAAATGAAAAGAAAAAGAAAAACCAATAAATTATGGTTCTGCTGAGATTTTACTTGCAAGTGACTATAATCTGCAAGATATCAGAAATATCATATAACAACATATTTTATGCCTTTACTATGTGTTCATTTGCCATTTGGTCCTTGGGGGAATAGATCTTAGTCACGATAACTTCTTGTTCCCATAGGACTTTCAAAAGGGTTCTGTCTTATTGTTTATATATTATGACAAAAGAAAGTTAAAATTAAGATATTCATTTTCCTTAGGACCTAAAGAATTTCTGTCCAGTGGTAAATTCTGGACCTGTTTGCAGGTTTATCTGACAATTTTAACTTTAGGAAACAGTTCTCAAATTTACTGTGGTGCATATGGTCTTTGAAACGTGGAGGTTAGCTCTTCCTATTGTCACCCTGAGTTAACTGTCCTGCTGGCTTTGCTGAAAATGGGGACAGAAGAGTGTGGCTGAAGAGTCAGCTTTCATTTTGAACTGGCAACTTACAGAGACAAACCACACCAGGCCAACCGGCTACAATACCACACTAAACATTGATTCCTTCGCATCAAGGGCAGCCTAACCACATGTGTAAAAAGTTCATCAAGTCCCGGAATTCTAGAATGTCTCATTGTTTGATGAATAAGGCCCCCAGTGTTCTGTGGTTGCCACTTATAAATTGGAATAAAATGTATAGAATTCAGATCATAACTGGAATTCCAGAGTTGGGGCAACTTGTGTTTCGTGATGAGGCTGAACCACTGTAGCGATGCAGTACTTCCATCCTGGGTGGACATGCCTCATGGAGACATGATGGTGTTCCCTGATGCGTGTTCTATGAACTCAACGTGGCAGGGAGTCTTAACTTATTTGTAGCTCTTCATTATTGTGTGATTCGGTGCTGCTGATATGGCGAACCCTATATGCAAAACACAATAAATCAAGCAAAATTAAAGGATCTCAGAGAAGGTAAGATGTTTCAGTTGGCCAAAAGCATTTGTTGTATAAATCAAACCACCTGAGACTAATCCCCTGATCACATAATGGAAGGACAGAGCTGTTACTCCTGAAAGGAGTCTTCTGATTCTTCTGACAACCATGGGACATGTGCTCTATTAGACTGTCTATTAGTCTCTTTCTCTTTCTCTGTCTGTCTCTGTCTCTCTCTGTCTCTGTCTCTGTCTCTCTCTCTCTCTGTGTCTTTCTATGTCACTCTGTGTTTCTGTTGCTCTCTCACACAACACACACACATAACTACACAAAATAATATTTTTTTAGTTGAGGAAAGCATATCCCTGAACACTAAACAGAAAGGTAAAAAAGAAAAAAAAAATGAATTCCTGGGAAATAAACTTTTTATCACCTGCCATGCCTAAAACCCAAAGACTTTGGCTAAGTGTTTTACTAGAATGTCTCTGTATGAGATGTATGGATGACACCTGTGCTGGTTGGGTTTATGTCAACTTGACTCCAGCTAGAGTCACCTGAGAGGAGGCAGCCTCCATCAAGAAAATGCCTCTATAAGATCAGGCTGTCTACAAGCCTTAATTGGTGATGCATGGAGCAGTGACCAGTCTATTGTGAGCAGTTCTAACCCTGAACTGGTGGTCCTCAGTCTTATAAGTAAGCAAGCTAAGCAAACCAATAAACAGCATCCCTCTGTGGCCTCTACATCAGTTCCTGCCTCCAGCTTTCAGCACTGTTTGAGGTCCTGTCCTGACTTCCTTCGATGATCGACTGTGATGTGGAAATGTAAGCCAAATAAACTCTTTTCTCCCCAACTTGTGTTTGATCACAGTGCTTCATCACAGCAATGATAACCCTAACTAGGACATTACCTATTAAAGAAAATATTCTTATTAAAGGTAAAACTGTTCTGAACACAGTTTAGCATTTCTTAAGGTTTGTAAGTAATTCTGAACTTTGTGTGTTCTGAGGTCAGCATTCTAAAGCTAAATTTATTCTGTAGAGTTGTTTGACATGTAAAAGTGCCAATTTCAGACCTCAGCTTGGCAGAATACTGGCTCAGTTCAACTTTACCATTTATGTTCTATGGCTTGAGTTGGAAATATACACGGATATGACTTTAATGTCCTATTTTGGTTTTGGTTTTGGTTTTGTTTTCGAGACAGGGTTTCTCTGTGTAGCCCTGGCTGTCCTGGAACTCACTCTGTAGACCAGGCTGGCCTCGAACTCAGAAATCCACCTGCTTCTGCCTCGTTAGTGCTGGGATTAAAGGCGTACGCCACCACTGCCCGTGGGCATGTGCCAAAACGTTACGCTGCGAGCGGAAAACTACTCTTAACCAATCTACTAACATATTTAGTTCTCAATACAACATGCACAGTGTCCTGTGACCTTGCATGGTTCTAAGTTCAGCTGGCTCCGTGGCTGTGCATTTCCTAGCCAGTTCTTCTTTCCTATGCTGTTCTTTGCCACAGAGGCTCCTTCGTGTGCAGCCCCAACAGTGCCTTTGCCCTATAGCTCCTCAATATGCTTAACCCCGGAAGTCACCAGTAAGAAGTTGGAGGGAAGGTAGAGAATGGAGTTAAGGTTCAGAATCGTTCTGATGGCCTTGTGGAAAGCCATGAGATGGAACTGGACCTCACTGACGGTGGCCATCCCCGTTAGCTCCAGCTTTGACTCCTCAGCACCTATCTGTTTCTTTACGACTCTCTCAGGCACAAGGTACAAGGATTTTCTGCTTGTCTAGTCCGAGGACCCTTCACAATCCTCTGGGTTTCTCTCATCTCTACCCAATTTTTATAGAATAATCTTTATGTTAATACATTCAGATAGGGGAATTTGCGGGTAGTTTGCTTTTCTCCTGACTCTAGTTCACTTTCTAAGGTCCACATAGTCAGATTAACGGAAGCACCACATTTCCAAGTGCTGCCACTTTCTGTCTGGTAGGAGACGGGGTGTGGGAGGTGACGATTGTCTTTCAAATAAAATCGTGGAGGTAGAAAGGGCAGAGACCATATCTGTTGCCTCCCTTTTCATTCTGAGAAAACCTGGCAAAGGGCTTCATCCACAGCACAAATTCACGGCCCGTGGATAGTTGTATAGAGTTCCCACCAAATCCTCAAGTTTGTTAGATGCTAAAATGGAATGGAAAACGTTGCTGTGGGATGTAAATTGTGGAAGCCAAGGACCATACTTTTTTCCCATAGCAAGTCTAACATAAAATAATCTCCCTCTGTGCTGTCACAGGAAGTTCTAACTCAATAAAAAACATATTTTCCTCTAGGGCTAGCTTGGTTGGTATTCAGTAAATGGGAATAATTATGCTTCAAAATGTTTGAATTGGTTTCTTTTTTCTAATTTATCTTTTAGGCCACTACGTCATTCCCTATTTCTTGTTAGTTTTTCCTCTGTACGCATGTGCCTGTACACATATGTGTCTGTATATGTGTTTAGCTTGTATGTGGCTCTTACTGTTTTAGTAATGTTGATATGATATGATTGTGATACGTGGAATCTGCCATCTGTACATGAAATAAGACACTAAGAACTCAGAACCAAGGAGACAGCTGTCTGAATGGATGTTGTCTTCATTGACTTAGGATTCCAATTGCTTCACATTGTCCCTTATCCCAATGCCAAACTCCTTTCTCCTTGACTCCATGAAGAGTAGAAAATGGAAATGGATATGACTTTGCTTTGTGAAACACTAAGTCACAACCACACTGTGTTCCATGGTCCCCACTCGTGCTCTGTTAAGATCGGGTTGGAAGGTCAGGTTTCTCTGCTTAGTGAAAAGAGCTGAGGAGAAACAGTGGACAAGAATTTACCCCCCGACTTTAGTCACTGACGGAATTGTGCTTGGGAAGTTTCAAGAGCAGAGTCTTCACTCTTCCTATTTTGCAAACAAGATCATTTCTTCAACAAATGGAGGTGTATGGAAGGTTAGAGATTCAGACAAGCACAGCTGCTTAATGGTGACTTTACTAGCCCACTTGGGAAGGGACCAAAGCACTATTAGATAAGTTAAAAACCAAAACAGCATGGAAAAATCTTTTTTGCCAACTCCTTTTTCTTGACCTCTTGGCAGAGACCAATGGCTGTGTTCTCTATCTTGAGACTATCTCTTGTGGGCCAGACCGGATGATCTAATAGGTCTTTGTAATCTCAAATACTGTGACTGCTATCCCCAAGTGAACTACATAGTTTGTTTACATAGAAACACTCAGAGACTGGAGGAAATGCACTATGACTCACACTAAGGGAAGCAAGCCAGGGTGACTCAAGTGGTTTTCTTTCTAAATAGAAGTAAATTAAAAGCGCAGAGCTTCCCTCCAGCTTCTCTCCAGCATCTTGATAATATATAGAGTTAGGGGGCCAGAGTTCTTTGGTAGTGAATTTGTTTTCTACCACAAGCAAATCGTAAATATGATGTTCTGTGAAAACAATAAACATTCGCTGCCCTTATCAAGACCTCTCTTTGATGGCTATTGGCTGAATTGTTTTACTTTCAAGTTGTATCCCAGGCACTTGGGAAATTTAAAAATATAGGGAAAGAAAGAAGAATTAAAAATTGCTAGAGGAACACAAACCTAATATAAATAAAGTATAACTACTGTTCGTTTCAATCTTATAAAGGATTTGTTTCTGTGCTGTGGGCCACATTTATCTAGACAAATGAAACATTGGGAGAAATTACAATATTATTAGTAAAAGATTGTTTTTCTAAAACTAGGTAGGCAAAAACATTTCTAAGGATTCTCTTTCCTCTGTGTTCTAGAAACACCTTGTATTTCTCTACCGGATAATACTTTGAATGACCTTTCTAGGACTTAAAAAATATCATAGCTATTTATATTGCTGTTTTTGATATGCTATGTTTTAAAAATCAAGTATACTCAAGCCTGGCATTAGGCTTCTTTCAAATGAATATAGGCAAAATCAAGAGATATTGCTTCAGAAAGACTTGCAATTGCTTAGCTGGTTTCTTACCCAATTCACTTTGGGAAACAGTGGTTAAAAACTGTAGTCAAGATAGATCCTTAAGAAGATGGATGAAAACGAATCCCAGCATCACCTTTAGATCATGCTACTAAGACTACTGGATAAAACTGTAATCCATTCTCTGCTGTGTCATGCACTTTAATAGAAGATGTGTGTATATTATAATTAGGTGGTATAATTATATAATTATATAGTTATATAAATATATATATTATATAATAAATATAATCTCTCTCTCCATATATAATTATGTTATAAACTGTTTGGGTTTACTAATATATATATATTTGTACAGAATAATGGGCTCTATATGATTTTTTTCACACATGTGTATAATGTTTCTTGGTTATGGGACAGTCTTTGTTTGTAGAGGAGGGTAAATGTTGAATTTTTTTTGTACCTGCTTACCAATTTGTTGTATAATGATTCTGTTCATTACTAAATGTCACATAATATGAGGAGAAAATACATTAATAATTAGAAATCAAGATACAGAAATGATTAAGTAAAAAACTAACACTGGGAGGTTGCTATATTGCATGCTGTGGTTTCAGATGAAAATATTACTAGCAGATTCTGTCAGAGGGGTTTATGCTTGATCTCCACCATGTGTCCTCTTCACTCAGGAGCCTGATTTATTTCAACACTGAAATGACAGATCATACAACCTAGGACTACTTGACAAAGTGATTTTGTGGCTTATCACTACATTTAAAAAATATGATTTTTTTTTAGAGAGATGGCTCAGTAGTTCAGGCACTTGCTGTTTTTCCAAAGGACCCAAGCACCAATGTCAGGTGGTTCACATCCACCTGTAACTCCAGCTCTCGGAGACCCAATGCCTCTGGCCTCATAGAGTGCACATATCCACATTCAGACACACAACTATACGTAATTAAAAATAATAAAAGTGGACCTATATGTTTTCTCAGGCTCTGTATAGTATATGCTAAAAGTGTCAGCAAGTCTCCCACCCTGTCCCGTGTCAGGTGTGGACACTTTTCAGGGTCCCTTCCAATAAAGTATTCAGTGTGGAATGGAGTATAGTCCTCGTCCTATACTCTATGATTTTTGAAGGAGAATCCCACCCTCATGAGCAGGATATACCTCAGTTTAGAGTCAGTACATATTCCACCTGTGACTGTCAATCACCTGCATAGACCACGCTTTGAAATTATCCTAAAACTCAGTCAGCTGAGAGCTGACCTTGCGATGGCAGCTGTGTTTGTTTGACCTATTTTTGTCTTCCACATACTCGCTTAAGAAGCCCTCCTTTCTCTTCGATCGCCATCTCTTCATTCTGTTTTCTGTAGACAACTACCCTGTTATATTAAATGATGCTCAGTGTGATCGATACCAGTTGGGTTTTATGATGACTTCTCCTACAGTACTGACCTTATCTTAGTCATCTGACACACAGTAGGTACACAGTAAAGTATTTGCTCACTTAAACCAAATATTCTCTCAGCATTTTTTTTACTTTTATAATGTGGCATTTGACATTTATTTTTTACCTGAAACTTTTTGAGAATGTTATAGACAATTACTGTAAATACATCATTTCTACCCCTCCCTCTGCTTACTTTTTCTAAGTCTCCCCAACTCCATTTCAAATTTATGACCTATTTATATATACATATATATATGTGTGTGTGTGTGTGTGTGTTATAAACACACATATATTTATCCTACTGAGCCATTAAGTATTGCTCATATATACATGTGATTAAGACTGATTATTAATGATTGGATAACCTATGAGGGATCTTGTCCCTGATAAAACCCATCTCACCAGTCATTGATTGCCTGTAGCTCTTCATCTAGGAATGGGGCCTTGTGAGGTTTCCTCTATCCAGGCTGGCTGTCACCTGGCATTGTCACCATGCAGGTCTTGATTAGGAAACTGCACTGGTGAGATTTCATGGGTGCAGCTTCCCTGTCATGTAGAGAAGATCCTGTCTTGCAGCAGTCAGCTTGGTCTTTTGGCTCTTACACATCTTACATGAAAGATGGAGACTCAGGAAGCCTTCTCTCTGTGTACAGTGGGCAAGTTGGCTCAGTTTGCATAGAAGTGACTGAAGTTTTGTCTGTGATGTCCTATACACGATCACATTTCAAGTTCAGCAGTCATATGAATATCAGGGAAAGGTGAGGAGTAACACTTTTAAACTATCCTAGAAATTAAATCAATTACAATATGAATATTAGGAAAAGGGGGGAGGAGGAAGAGGGGAGGAGGAAGAGTAGAGCCTGTATTAGTGCACATCAATACAGCACTGATATGCTTTTATTACCTGAATTTTTACCCTTATCTTAGAGGAATAAATGCAATTTCTCCAAAAAAAAAAAAGTAGAATACATTTGGGGGAAATACCCTTGTCAAATGCCCAGGACCCAATGTTCCCTTTTCTGCATTGTTCATTGCTTGTAAATAAACCCACCGTGGCCATGATGGTGATGAATAGCTTTCTTTTGATGTCAGTAAGCATCCACAGTTGTCGCAGCTTCCCACTGAGCCATGTTTCTCAGTGTCAGTTTTTGAACTTCTTTTTTTAACTAAGGAATATGTTTTTAGGACAGTGGTGCTAGCAGTGGTAATGAGGGTGATTTATTTTATTAGTATCTGCTGTGCCAACAGAACAGCGAACAAACACCAAGTTACTTTTTTACACAGTCGACAGCGGAAAGTCTCTCAAGTTAGGTAATGTAGCATTTATTATTGTGCTGTGGCTGGCAATGTGCATACAATTTATACATTTATTGAATATATTTTTCTAATGTGTTATTTTGTAGTCTCTGAAATGAAGGATGTGCATCTCTATCTCTAGGAATCCTTCATAGCCACTGGGTCCAAACAGTTAATGTAACCATAGTGAGCTACTCACACACCCCCCCCCCAATTTGATTATATAATATAAATATCAATTTACTTAATTATTAATGGCTGATAATTGTATTAATAATGTATATTACTTGTATACAATTAGACTATTCTTTGGTCCATATCTACAATTTTAATCTGATCGTATTATTCATTAACAATGTATTCTATCTTGGTCATTCTTCTGTTTTACATTAATTATATGTAAATTATACTTTATATATGTACATAGTAGGTATGCTAAACTTATTATTTAGTTTATTAAATATCTCCCTGCTTAGCATTTATGTGAGGTATTAAGTGAATGCAAGACAAGAGTTGATATTTCCTTCCCTCAGAGATTTTTATCTAGGAGTGGGGCCCTGGGAGGTTTCCTCTATAAAGGATGACATATCACCTGGTATTGTCACCATGCAGGTCTTGTTTAGGCAACCGCATTGCTTAGACCTTATGGGTACCACTTCTCTGTCATGCCAGGGCGACACTATTTGGGTGTCAATACAAATACATGGGCTATGATTCTGAGATGTAGGCTATTCCCAATTATGGAGTCAGAGGTCTCGGTGGAAGACTTCTCTTTCCTTTTCAGCATGAAAAAGGCATAAGATTTTGATGGATTGATTCAGGGGGCAAAATATTCCTGAAGAAGGGAAAAATGTAAACAAAGGGCTTAATTAGGGGGGAGTAGGACGCATTCAAGAATGCAAGTTGTCCATCGGGCTTAGTCATAGTCTGTTAATAGGTTTTAAAAAAGAAGTCTTTATAAATAATATCCATAGAGGGACTTTGCATACCATGTGAATGTGTTTGGAGTTTTGCCAGGCAGCAATGGGGAGCATCTAGGCTGATTAACTGTCTGCTTTGTATGATTAATTAGCTTATAAAGTGGACAGGACAAGATGTGAGAAGACAAGCTAAGAACTTATTACCACAGACTCAGGTGATCTATATGCCATCCTAAACTACAGCACTGGCAGTGTGCAGCACAAAGGGAATGCCTGGCAGCCCCTGTCTGGGTGAGTGGATCTCAGTAACAGTGGGTAGGAAGGAGAAGAGGGAAGACTTGATCAAGGATAATTAGGCGAGTTAATTTATGTATCCTTAAGCACTATGGTTTCGTGAATACTTGCAAAAGTAGTTGACAAACTGGTAGTGGGAGCAGCAATTACTCAAGATCATCCTTTGAGAACAATTAAAGATATAGAAAGAAGTAAAGCCAAAAGACACTAAATCCCAGAGGGGTAGTGAAGGCATCATCCCCACGATTTCACAGGGACTACTGACCAGCTAGACAGGATGATGAGGTACCACTGGGAGAGAGATATTGATAGAGGACTGGGAACAAGAGGAGGTTGGAATATTAGGATTTCTGTGTCATAAACTGAAAATAAATACATGTAATAGAAACGGAGAGTGGGGTATGTGGTAATTAAGAAGGGGTTTGCTGATAGTGTCTTAGTTAGGGTTTACTGCTGTGAACAGATGCCATGACCAAGGCAACTCTTATAAGGACAACATTTAATTGGGGCTGGCTTACACATTCAGAGGTTTAGTCCACTATCATCAAGAGAGGAACATTGCAGCATCTAGGCAGGCATGGAGCAGGAGGAGCTGAGAGTTCTCCATCTTCATCTGAAGGCTGCTAGCAGAATACTGGCTTCCAGGCAGCTAGGGTGAGGGTCTTAAACCTCACACCCACGGTGCCATGCCTCCCACACCTACTCCAACAGGGCCACACCTTCTAGTAGTGCCACTCCCTGGACTGAGCATATATATACAAACTATCACAGTCAAGTAAGTCTTGTTACTGAGGGAGTTTACTTTGTGGCCGTATGCATCAGGGACTAAAATGGAAGTCCCTGGTTAGAGCTGATGAAACAAGGCAACCGCTGATGTCCTCAGTATCGCCAGGATGGGGAACAAGCTTAGGAACTGGAATAGAGGATAGTATATAATAAATAATATACATAGAATACATGTGGTACAAAGGATTGACTCTAGGACCTCCTGTATGTTTAGGCAAGTGCTCTGTACTAAGCTATGTCCCCAGACCTAAGCTGCAAAATTAATATGCTCCCAAACTGCAAATCCTATAATTTTTCTTGATATGTCTTAGTGCCAGGGAGTAACCCTCACTCTCTGCTGTCATCTGATAGTTGGAAAATTCTTGGCTCTGAAGTAAATTTTCAAGAATTTACTTTATCATTTCAAGCAAAATGTTATTCTTATTTTCTTACTCTCCAAGGGCAAAGGCCTATAAATTCACAATCACTGGATGTGTTTAAAAATGCAATTGACTCTTTCCCATAGATTCTATACTGGTGAGTGACCTCACTTGTTAAAATTTATTTGTAACTGACAAATTACAGGAGCTTTTGAGGTCATTTTGTGAAGAAGAGTACTAGGGAAAAAAACATGTCACTTGATGCTGCATTTCTTGTCTGTTTTGGCATTTTAAAGCTTTTTGCTACTTGACATGGCTTCTAAGTGCAATGCTATAATGCCCTTGTATGTCTGTGCTTATGGAGGCTGTGATGTGTCTCATAGGAAAAAAGTACAAGTGTTTGATATGCTGTCCTCATGTCTGAGTTACAGTCAGGGGACTGCTGGCTATTAAGTTCCATATTAATGAATATGTCAACTAGCGAGTCTTCCAAGAGAACCCTTCAGAAAACAAAGGTGTGTGTTGGGTGCTGAGAACTATCTGCTCAGAGGCTTTCAGAAAATTAAGGCTCTGGGCCCTTGAAGAGCAGTTCTCCAGGATTTACTAATTCCATCTCCACGGCAAGCACACAGGATGTAACCATCACAGATCGTGAGAAATTGAGTGCACTTGTAAGTGTTGGTACAAGGCGGTCGTGCTGGCACTGTGATTACCTAACACAGCTGAGAACCACTCTCAGCTTTTATTTTCATGTTATTTTAGACTTAAAGTCAAGGTGCCAATATAATGCTTACTTGCCTTTCCTTAACTTTGACATTGTCATAACCAAAATACAATACGAAGGCAGCAGATCAACATTGGTGTAATAATGCCACCAACTCATCTGTATCTGTCCCCAGATTTCTCACCTTTTAAACTCAAGGGCTCCCTCATTGCATGTAGGGATATATTTCCTTAGGGTGGGAAGGTTCTTGATTCCTTCTTGCTCCTATTTCTGGTCACATCTTTTGTAGAAAATCCCTCAATTTGAGTTTATGTGGCAATTCTTCACATTTAGGTGAAGGTTATTCATCTGCATCCAGAATACCATGGAAATTAATCTGGACCCTTAGCATTGCTCCAGAATCAGCCAATCAGCATGTTTTCAAACATGTGGTATGTGTGTTGATCTCTTAGTTAAGTTGTGTAGGGATAAAGTTTATATGCACTATGTGAAGATATGTCTCTCTCCTTCCTTGCCTGCCTAAGGCGCCTTCTGATTGGTTAAAATAAAAATCCCATGGCCTAAAGCAAAATGTATAAGAGAAGGTGGGACCTCTGGCAGGGAGAGGAACTCTGGGAAAGAGTCAGGAGCAGGAAGATTCTAACACCAAGTTGCAGATCAGACATATGAAACTGAGGAGAGGTAACCAGCTATGTGGCAGAACTTAAATTAGTAAAAATGGGTTAATATAAATTAAGAGCTAGTTAGGGAACAAGCCTAGCTTAAGGCCTATGCATTAATTCATAAATAAGCCTCCATATCATTATTAGAGAACCGGGGCAGACTTAGAAAAGGCACAGATGGTTACAAAGGTGACGTGTTTTGTTTTATTTTTTTCACTAAAAGGTTACTGGTTTTTTTCTTTTTGTAGTTAATAAGTTGAAGGTAACTCCCCATTCCCCCAACTGTGTGTGTGTGTGTGTGTGTGTGTGTGTGTGTGTGTGTGTGTATGTGTGTGTATGCAGAAGCACACATACAGGTATACATATGTATGGAGACTGGAGGTATCTTCCCCAACTGCTCCTCGTATCTTTCTGAGATGAGCTCTCTCCCTGAATCCAGGACTCACCAATTGGCTAAATTGGCTGGACAGTGACCTTTATGGATTCATTCATTGTGCCCTGATTCAGTTGCTAGGGTTACAAACATACATGCAGCCATGCTATGTTTTTACCGGGTGTTAGGAATCTGCAGTCAGGTCCTCACACTTACACAAGTAGGTACTTTTCAAACTGAGTCATCTCCCCAGCACAAAGGTGGCTGTTAATGCTAAAATGTATTAACACATTAACATCCTATTTGGTACTGGATTTAATGATGCTGTTGACATAATTTTAACAGGGAAATCTATCTTTTGTTCGTTCAGAACTTAGTCTAGTTAGGGAGCTTAGAGGGAAACATATTAAGCATTACCATACAAGAAAAAATTGTACTGTGTCAAATCAGGTACCACAGAGTGTAAGCTATTGAAAAGTCTGGAAAGGAGGTGAGAAATTTGCTCTGGACTTTCTAGAACAGATAGGGTCTTTCTAGATAGAACTTCATAATTTCGTTAGTGCTCTGAGATATATGGTATGCCTCAATCCATAAAAGAAATGTGCTAGAAGCATGTATATATAAAGGTAACACTAAGTCTCACTACTCTTAGAGAATGTGTAGTCTATAAAGACCCTGCCGATGGACCAAACACAATCAGCATCTATACAGATAGCAGGGAATTCATATCATCTATTACAAGATTGATATAAAAATCTCCTGTGATAATGTCACTCAATTTATATTCAGATATCTCTAGTCACAGGAAGTTCATTTCTCAAGTCATCTGCTTCCACTGTTTCAACTCTTACCAAAAAGTAAATAATTGGTTTCTAATGGCTTATCTCTTCTACAAACTTCCACTGATGAGTCTTGTCCTTGTCCTCAGTACAGTGAATAAACCCCATCCTTCTTCATGGCTGCCCTTAAAATACACATTATGTCCAGATAAGGTAATATACAACCATCCTCCCAGCACTCAGGAGGCTTAGGCAAGAAGATACCAAGTTCAGCATCAATTTGGGCTGCAAGGTTCAGGTCACCAGGGCTAAATAGTGAGATATTCTAAAAAACCAAACAAGCATCAAATCCCAAACCAGACACTATTTTCTTATTGCCTACCTTCTCAAGATAAACATAAGCAAGACTATGAACTGCATGTGATTTTTATGATTTCCCATCATAGTTCTTCATGATTCACTTTTCACTTGATATGGCAAAAAAAGAACTGAATATAGTCTCAGGCTGTCAGACCAGTGAACACTGTGTAACCAGCTCATCCTTTGTTCTAGACACTTCGATTCCATTAACATAACTTAAGTATTCTTTTGCAGGATTGGAAGAAAACTGCTGGCAGTTAGTATTTTCCTTATAAATAATGTATGACCTCCCCCCTCCTGACCTCCTACCCTGGGAAGTTTATAGTGTAATAATTACGTGGGGCCTCCCTCATCTGATTCCTTTGGAGCTGTGAACCTCACATTCAAAACTTATTAATGTCTATCACATTCTAGGCTCTTCAGTTTGACCTCTTTTGGAGTTCTCCATGAGCTTTGATCTTGACATCTATATTTCCCCTTTACTCTTAATATCTGCAGACAAGGATGGGATCTATTTCCACTCTAAATTCTAATAAAATAAACAAGACAGGGGGTCAAGAACAGAGCCCTTGAACAAGCCATGTAGGTCACTCATTTTATAGTATGAAAACCACCTCTCTGGTTTTCAGGTAGTCTTGATGCCTTTCTCTAGAGAGAAAAATGGGGGCAGGAAGACCATGCAGGCTCACAGGTAATGATGGTCCTTACCTCAGTAAAGCCCACTGAGGTATGTTAGTCAGAAGCTTTGGGTCAGGCTGGACTTAAGTTGGTTCACATTATGTCATATCCAGAAAGAGCCATTTACTGTGAGTGACAGATCTTTAGTATTTTACCAGCTGATGAGGTTTCCTCAAACTCATAGTGTCATAGATAGAAAACAGTACCAGATAAATTATCACCAAAGATTTGGGACTCAGACGTGACAAGCCAAAAGCAGAATTTAAAGTTGTTCTGTTACTAAAATTCTAGGTGGACTGGTAGGTGATGTAACTAGAGAGATGGAGGTAGTCTTCTGGAATAAGCCCAGAAATGAAGCCGAAGTACTTGAGGGGAGATGACAAATGATGGTAGACGACAAGAGGAAGAAATGGATGAAGATCAATGATGCAGATCAATGGTATACCGAGAGGCAATGGGGCTTTGTATCTAAGAGTGGGTTTGGGAAGGAAGGGAAAGTGAAATAAACTTCCACGTTTTCCATCTGGAAGGCAGGCACAGGGAGTGGGAGTAAAGCTAGTGTTGTCCTCCTGCTTTCTTGATGGCAGTGAGAGACGGGAGTAACGGGAAGATGTGAGCCTGCAACTGAAGAGTCCCCATTCTGCATGCAAAGAAAGCTTTTCTATGTAGCAAAAATCAAGTAGAAACTTCGGTACACCCCCTCCCCCAGAAGCTGCCAACACCTCTGGATTTTCCAGTACAAAGGTGAATGATTACAAGAGAGCGTTCTTCCCGTTGAGCCCGGGACTGCTTCTTTGCAGATCCATTTCAAAGGTTGCAAATGGTAAAAATGGTTAGGAAAATCTTGGAAAGGGAAACTGACTAAGACAAAATATGTCCAAATCACAGGATGAGTCATTGGAGTTAAATTATGGATATCTCACCAGCAATTTTCCTGCCAAAGCTTCCTACTTCTGAATAGAAGAGCATTGCTGTTTTCCTTCCATGGATACTCAATTTGTAGACCTTCCACTCCACATAGAGACAAATGAGTAGAAGGTGAGCGTGAAAGGGTATTAACATAAAGCCCTATTGAGCAGCATGTGAGGAAGACCCTGTTATCAAGGCTTGGACAACCCTCCTCTTCCCATGCATACATTAGGCCATCTGCTTGTGCTTATGCAAAGAATACACACACATGGCAAACGTAACACAGAGTATCATCTTTGGGCATACAAACCCTACCTGAAAGAGAAAAGCATGAGCATAACGTTTGGATGATGCTTAAGCTGTGCCTCTTCTGTTACATCAGCAAAAGCATCAGCTATTATATATATCAGGGTACACAGTCACCCTATGAACAAAGTTCTTGTTTTATAAAAACAGAAGCTTCCAGCCATCACAACTTCTACCTTCCATTCTGTTTAAAACAACAACAGCAACAACATATTTACGTGTTCAGTGTGTATGTGTGAGTGCAGGCAAGCCTGTACCACAACTTTTCAGTTAGTCCCTGCCTGACACTTTTTTGAGATAATCTTTCTTGCTTCAGCTGCTGCAGGCTCCAGGCTAGCAGGCTTGTAAGCATCCAGGAAATTTTCCTGTGTGTACCTCCCATCTTGCCATGGGAACGCTGGGTTTACAGATGTGTGCCACCTCATCTTGCTGTTTAATGTGTGTTCTAAGGATTGAACTCAGTTTGTTAGGTTTACAGGGCTAGAAGTTTAACCCATGGAAACATTTATCTGATCCCCTTTCCTTTATTTTAGAATGTTTGCTTTTGAGACAGGATCTCACTACATAGCACTGGCTGGTCTGAAACTCATTATGTAGATCAGGCTGGTCATGAACTCACAGGGATCCACCCACCTCTGCTTCTCAAATGCTAGGATTAAAGGTATGTGCCACTGGGCTCTTTAAATAATTTTCAGTATCTTACCTGCTTGATGGCTGTTGAACATCCTTGTGCTCTTCTAAGTGGAGAAAAAGGACATCCTTATGACAGGTGTTAAGGGTTACCCTTGTGAATGATGCTACAGGTTACCCTTGTGAATGGTCCTAATTATTATCCTTTAGAATGATGCTGATGAATCTTGTGTTCATGGGTGTCTTTCTCTACTTTTTGCTGTTTCAGTCATTCTGGTCTTTAGCTGTGATGATTGCTTTTTTGAGTCTTTTACGCACCCATTTCATCTGACTTCCACATTACTTGTAGATAATTTGTCCATATTCAGCTGTGGAGAAAAGTAACACGAATTGTGATAAATTATGAGTTTGGGTTGGTAGACAGTTCTGAGTGGCCTGTGAAGAGAAAGCATCACTACATTGTATGGACACTGAGCTCTACTTGTCTGATTTGCTCACTTCTACATTCCAGGCTGGGCTCCAGGAAGTTGAGACCGATGAAATATTGACCTCTGGGCAGGAAAGGGTTTGTTACTTATTCACACTACAGAGTATTAGGTTCTATGTGAGTCCCTAATTTTGGGGTAGAAAGCAAAGTCCAATGTCTTCTAAAGAGATAAATAATAGTTATTTGCATGATCAGTCTGACTTTTAATCTAACAGTGTAAATATAAAGAGAGCCATTGTTTTTTTTTTTTGAATGCTATTATGGTTTAGACAGGAAGTATCTACCCAAAGACTCACATGTTGAAACCTTGGTCTCCAGATAGTAAGGATATCAGTTACTATCTATATTATCAATCCTATGATATTTGTAGCTGAATGGGTTGTGAGGAGGTGTGGCCTAACTTGAAGAAGCAGATACTCAGAAGGACATTTCTGAAGCATGTGCCTGCTCCTTGGGCCTTTTGTCAGGCTTTCTCTGCTTCCTGGCTCTGATGAGGTGAGCCACTTTGTTCTGTCATGGTATGCTGCCTTAGAAACAATGGACCCCACTGACTATGGACTGAATCTTCTGAAGCCACAATCCAAACCCTTCCTCTTTTTAATTGGTTTCCCGGGTATTTTCATCACTATGATTAAGGAACTGGCTCTCATAGACAACATCTCTGAAAGGAATACATGTGTGTACAAACAGCACTTTTGCTCTTGTGATTGGAAGTCTCTCTCTCTCTTTCTCTCTCTCTCTCTCTCTCATCTATCCTCCTCCCCTCTTCCTCCTTGGTTGGTGGCTTAGTCCCTGGGAGCTCTGGGGTTGTTTGGTTGGTATTGTTGTTCTTCCTATGGGGTTGCAAACCCCTTCAGCTCCTTCAGTCCTTTCTCTAACTCCTCCATTAGGGACCCTGAGCTCAGACTAATGGTTGGCTGCGAGCATCCGCCTCTGTATTTGTAGGCCTCTGGCAAGGCCTCTCAGGAGACAGCTATATCAGGCTCCTTTCAGCAAGCATTTCTTGGCATCCACAATAGTGTCGGGGTTTGGTGACTGTATATGGGATGAATCCCCAGGTGGGACAGACTCTGGGTGGCTTTTCCTTCAGTCTCTGCTCTACATTTTGTCTCCATATTTGCTCTCGTGAGTATTTTCTCCCTTTTTCTCAGAAGGACTGAAGCACCCACACTTTGGTCTTCCCCCTTCTTGAGCTTCATGTAGTCTGTGAATTGTATCTTGGGTATTCCGAGCTTTTGGCTTAATATCCACTTATCAGTGAGTGCATACCATGTGTGTTCTTTTGTGATTGGGTTACCTACCTCACTCAGGATGATATTTTCTAGTTCCATCCATTTGCCTAAGAATTTCACGAATTCATCATTTTTAATAGCTTGAATAGTACTCCACTGTGTAACTGTACCACATTTTCTGTATCCATTCCTCTGTAGAAGGACATCTGGGTTCTTCCCAACTTCTGGCTATTATAAATAAGGCTGCTGCTATGAACATAGTGGAGCATGTGTCCTTGTTATATGTTGGGAAATCTTCTGGGTATATGCCCAGGAGTGGTATAGCTGGGTCCTCAGGTAATACTATGTCCAATTTTCTGAGGAACCACCAGACTGATTTCCAGAGTGAGTGTACCAGCTTGCAATCCCACCAGCAATGGAGGAGTGTTCCTCTTTCTCCACATCCTCACCAGCATCTGCTGTCACCTGAGTTTTTGATCTTAGCCATTCTGAATGATGTGAGGTGGAATCTCGGGTTGTTTTAATTTGCATTTCCCTGATTACTAAGGATGTTGAATATTTCTTTAGGTGCTTCTCGGCCATTCAATATTCTTCAGTTGAAAATTCTTTGTTTAGCTCTGTACCCCATTTTCTAATAGGGTTATTTGATTCTCTGAAGTCTAACTTCTTGAGTTCTTTGTATATATTGGATATTAGCCCTCTATTGGATGTGAGATTGGTAAAGATCTTTTCCCAATCTGTTGGCTGCCATTTTGTCCTATTGACAGTGTCCTTTGCCTTACAGAAACCTTGCAACTTTATGAGGTCCCATTTGTCAATTCTTGATGTTAGAGCAATAAGCCATTGGTGTTCTGTTCAGGAAAATTTCCCCTGTGCCCATGTGTTTGAGGCTCTTCCCCACTTTCTCCTCTATAAGTTTCAGTGTATCTGGTTTTATTTTGAGGTCCTTGATCCACTTGGACTTGAGCTTTGTACAAGGATATAAGAATGGGTCTGTTTGCATCTTTCTACAAGCTGACCACCAGTTGGACCAGCACCATTTGTTGAAAATGCTATCTTTTTTTCCACTGGATAGAATTGCAGATATGATCATATACTTAAGTGTCCACAAAAATTCCACCAGAGAACTCCTAAAGCTGATAACCAACTTCAGCAAAGTGGCTGAATATAAAATTAACTCAAACATATCAGTAACCTTCCTCTACTCAAAGGATAAGCAGGCTGAAAAAGAAATTAGGGAAATGGCACCCTTCACAATAGTCACAAATAATATTACATACCTTGGTGTGACTCTAAACAAGCAAGTGAAAGATCTGTATGACAAGAACTTCAAGTCCCTGAAAAAAGAAAGAGTATAACTTTTAAACCAATAAAATTAATAGATTTGCTAAAAAGTGCAAAAAAATGTGTATTTTGTTAACTCATGGAAGAGAGGTAATATGAAAATTGGGATAGCAAGCACTATGATAATTTACATTTCTTATCTTAATAAAGCCCCAAATAATTAGCATATAAGGGCTAGCAAGATGGCTCAGTGGGTAAGGGTGCTTGCCACCAAGATTGATGACTTGAATTTGATACCTAAGACCCACATGGTGGAAGGAGAGAAGCAACTCCCACATGTTCTCCTCGGCGCCACACTTGCACCATGGCTTGTGCACACCCCACACATGCACACATACATACCTACATAAAACATTAGCAATAGATGATATTATGATATCCATTTCACAGATCTAAAATCAGAGAGTCAGTCATGATAAGTAGTTTCCCCAGCTTTACAGAGTTACTAAGTGTGGCAGACTTGGGTTACAAACCTTTGTCCAAGTGTTTTTCATCACCCACTTCCTTTTTACATATATACATTTATTTTTGCATTTGTATATATGTCTGTTTATATGTGGTCACTTACATGCCATATCACACATGCTGTGGACCAACCAGCAGGAGTCAGCTCTCTCCTTCTACCATGTGGGTCTTGGGGATCAGACTCAGTTGCTGTGCTTGGTGGCAACTTCTTTTCCCAGCTGAGTTATCTTGCCAGCCTAATCATCACCCACTTCTTTCTTTCAATTCTACTTTATCCATTGAATTTTCTAGGACAAACTTAGTGGGTTTTCCCAAGTTATCTTTAAACTTGCTAGACTGAAATCTTCTTGCTTCCCTTTAATTGAGTTTTGGAATCTCTGTGGGTTCAGGAATATCTTAAAGCATTCCCTGGGCAGTTCTTCCCTTAGCATAAAAGTATCATAGAAAGAGATGTTTGTCTCTAGTCATGCTGTGTAACTCCATTCCCTGTCGCATCAGCTTTTTGTCCACAATCCTAGCCTTCATCCTTGGCTTGGCTGTCAGGTGTTATGAGCAGCTTTGCTACCCCACCTAAGCTCCGAGAATGGGTTGTGCTACCAGCCCTCCTACTCTGCTTCCCTTGAATCCATGGATAAAAGACACAGACACATGTAGTTGTTCAATTTCAACTTACCTTTTGACACAATTGCTGGGTGCTACCTATCTCCCACCTGGAAAACCTGCTCTTATCAATACTCAGCTCCACACCTCTCCACCTGCCCTAAACTTTAGTTGCTAAGTTACATGTAGTTCCAGCTAAACATCTTGAGTGCCCACCTGTAGGAGTGGCCTCTGAGGCCACTCCATTTGAGATCTTACATGGCTGGTCACCTTTCCTCTCTCAGAAGTGTGGTAAACTCTCCTCTCCTCTCCTGTGTCTGTCTCCTTGTCTCCAGGGACCTGAAAGTCCTGCCTATTCCTTTTGCCCAGCAATTGGCCCATGGCTTCTTTACTGACAGATTAAGAACCTATTGGGGAACAGAAGCTTAGCATCAGAACCACTTCTACAGTTAGGTACTACCATCATTGTCATGGACAGTCTGAGGCATCACGGAGATCCTACTGAAATAAGGCAAACTCCAGGATATGGCATGCTGACTGAAGCATCTGTGTGCCTTGGTATCAAGGGAGTCATCTTAATCTTGTATATGTTACATATCGGTCCTGTCTGGAAACAAGGGACAGTGGGCTCATTTATGAGAGATACAGTCCTTCTTTTTCTGGCATGATATGAGCCATGTAGAAGGCAAAAGCCTATCATAGCCTCTGTGGCTTCTAAGAAGCAGCTACATCCAGTCTCTTTTCGCTCTTGGCATAAGAGTATTTTACATCCTCCAGGAGATTAGCAAGCTTTTCTTAATTGCCAGTGTGACTGATGTGCCATCTTCCAGAGACATTGTAGACCAAGATTAGGAAGGAAATGTCAGACATGTCTTTTAGTGATGCCAGACTTTCAATTAAAACTACATGCTCCTGAAGTCTTCCAATGCAAAGAACAAAAAGTAATGGTATTGTGTTTATTTATTTGCTTATAATATTGTTGGGAACCTGGTGCTTCACCAGGGGATTGTTTACAACACATCATTGAAATGATTAGAACTCAGTGGTCATTCCATTGGCCTGCTACAGGGAAGGTGATACTTAATAGTCTGTACATATCAAGTAAGAGAAAGTTGGATCAAGGCTTTAATCTTTGCCTGGATATTGTAGTCTCTTTTGTAATAATCTCCTTTGGGATGCAAAGTTCTAGGTTCTTTCTAAGAAACAAAGCAAGTGCTCTTATGTTCATTCACATTAGAGATGGAAAAGTCTAGAAACTAACCTTGTTTTCTTTTTTAGCTCCAGGAGTTAATGTTAGACTCTTTACCTTGTGTATACAATAGATCCAGATTCATTGTGGTATCTGTATCAAGCTTGTTAAGGGAAGGACGTTGTTGAGGCTTACTGCCAGTTAATAATGTTGATCAGGCAAGTTTAAATCGGATGATATGGAGATATCACAGGAAAGAATGAAGTAAATATGTAACCCCTGGGAGGCTGTATTGTTGAAGATTATTGAGTAGTTATTTTATTTTGAAATTTCTAATTTTTAAAAAATATTTATTTTTAGTTTTAATTACACATGAGCATGTGTGTCTGTGTGGTGGTATATATATATATATGATTGTAATTTCCCTCAGAGGCCAGAAAAGGGTGTCAGATTCCCTGGATTTGGACTTATAAGCAGCTGTGAGCAACTGGGAACCAAATTCATGTCCTTGGTAGGAGCAAGGATGTGCTCTTAACCATGGTGTCGTCTCTCCATACTCAAGAGTAGTCGATCGGAAATCCAAGGCTGGATGGAGCAGCTCCTTCTGTGCATCTATAGTTTGTGATGGTAGGTATTCATAGGGTGACAAATCAGAAACAGAGAGAGATAAAACAGAACCAAGGGAAGGTATAACCTTCAGAACCCTGCTTCTGGGAATCCACTTCTGGATCAACCAAGCCCCACCTCCTACAAGGACCATCACTTTCAAAATAATGCCATGAACTGTGGACTAAGCATTACAAACATGAGCCAGTGGGGAGACATTCAAATTCAGACCATAATACCACATAGCAATGAGCCTGGACTAAGTACAGTGAATGTGAGTGTTACCCTATAAAATACAATGAATTAATGAGATGAATAGATAGGTGGATGTTGAATTCTGAAAATTTTAACACCGTAGCTTCAAAGGATGGTGGATTTGTTATCTTTTTCACTGTACTATAGAATGCCAAGAAAAATCTTGCATTGGAAGCTGAGCCTGTACTGTGGTACTCCTGGGAGGGTGAATTCTTGGCAGTTCCGTGAACCCAATGGCAAATGGATGCTGCAGCTGAACTCTACTTGTGGCGTATAATCAAAGATTTCTGTTGCCTAGAAAAATGACAATCTTGACTCCTTTAATACAAAGAGAGCTTCCTCGAAAACGTACTGTGGAACCCATCCAGTTTGATCATAGTACAGTGAGAGCTGAGGCAGATGCAGCAGGATGTCAGAACAGGTTCCTCACACTCTGCCTGCTCCACATCACAGAGTAGAACTTGATCTCAACAAGATGGCTTTATTCTTAGCCTTCCTACCCATTTTTACCCATAGTACTTCTAAATGGCTGTCTCTTCATTCATTCAGGTTTCAGAAAGGAAAAAAATTATATATATGTAGAGAGAGAGAGAGAGAGAGAGAGAGAGAGAGAGAGAGAGAGAGAGAAGCCAGTTAGTTAAAATTCATATGACATTTAATTAAAACTAAGCTTACAAATCCAGGAAGAAAGAATATCCCTGGGCAGCACGGTGAGCTGATGTCCTCGCTCTGGGTGTGTCTATTATTTTCATATTAAAGTAGATAAAGGTCTCATTGTTAGTACTTGTACTCAGTTGTACCTTCAACATTGGGCATTGTAGTAACCTTGCTTAGTTTCAAGGTCTCTATTTCCTTTCTGTGAATTTCTTCAGCTTGTTTCTGAATAGTGAGTGGTTCATGTAAGCGCTTGGCTGGATTTGATTTGATTTGGGTTTTGCAACACTAAGAATCAAACTCAGACTCTTGTACATGCGAGGCAAGGGCAGTACCATTGAGATGCCTACCCTGTTTGCTTTTTGTTTTGAGACTGGGCTTCACTCAGTTGATGAGGCTGATCTTAAACTTGCAATCCTCCTGCTTCTGCCTCTTAAGTAGCTGGCCCAGTCAAGCATTCAATTGTAAATGGTAGAATCCAGGCATCTTTATTTGCTTATCCTGACTTATTGTAAATCACAGGAGCAAAAAAATAAAGCCTAAAACAAACGAACAGGAAAACTGTGGGTGCTAAAAGCCTTGAACTTGGTAGATTCAGAAACTTCAGGAGGTTTTTTTGAACTGTTACTACAGGGAGTAGAGCTAGAAAGAGTGGAAGGGGGCGGTTTTTTAGAGGTTTTGCTTCACCCTCTCAGTGTTCCCTTTTCTCTGCCTCTCTCCACTGCCTTGACCCTTCCCTGCCCACTCTCAGAACTGATCCCACAGGATGGCTCAGAAGCTGGAAGGACAGGGAGAGTGAGGCACTGGGCCATTTTTCCCCTGTTATCTAAAGAACTGGAGGCAGGAGGGATCTCCTGACAACCTCCTTTCTGTTTCTCTCTAAAATCAGAGAGCTCAGGGCTGGGGGTGGTTTGGTGGTAGTGTGCTTGTCTAGGTCTGGAGTTTGATTCCACCCCCCCCCCCCGATGACAAATGGCAACAATAGAAACTTGAATAAAATTGTATCAGAGAAACTTCTAAACTGTACCTGGGATCCTAAAGCCTCTATACATTGTTTTCTATGATAAAGACAATGAAACCCAACTACAATTAAAAATTTAAAAAAGGAGCCCCTTAATCCGCTCAAAGAATGGTAAAAGGAAAGACTTGACCGATGGAGACACATTCTGGTTCCCCACATTCTGGTGTGCTGGGTGTGTGCTCGGAAGTGTGAGAGAAAACGGTATTTATAAAAGTCACCACGGCATTTGTCAAAGATGGCGGTGAAGCCAAGGAGGATGAAGAGCCCTGGAGGAGCGGAACTCAGTTAAGCAGTGTATGCAAAGCACAGGTTTCTGTGTTAAGAAAACCAGGAAACTCAGCAACTCCTTGCTGCGCAGACACCCACGAGGCTACCTCTTGGTTTTTTCTCTTTTTCATTTTCTATCTTTCCTTCAAAAAAGAATATAAGATCAATCTCATCCCCCAAACCAAAGGTTTTCATTTTGTGATCTAATGTTTGAGAGTTAAGGCAATGTTTCAGCAGGGCAATGTGGAGAAGGGGAAGGAGAGGAGATCAATAAAGTTATTCTGTGACTTTTCCCAGGAGAGAGTTGTGTTAATCGAAGATGGCTGGCTCCGCTATATATCAAGTCCAAGGAGAGAGCAGCCGTGGATCTCCAGATTTCCTAGGTGGACTGGAAGAGGGGGAGGGGAGACAGCCACATCTAGCATACGCATAAATAATTACATAGTCCCATACATACACATATGCATGGCTGTAAGTACATACATATACTCAGATAATCTTGTAGTGATGGTGGACCTGTAAATATGTATTTTCAGGTGTCAGTGGAAGTGATGCTAGCGGGGGAGGGAATGAATGAGAACAAAGCATCATGGCATATGTCTATGAAAATGCTATAGCAGAACCTATCACTTTGAATGCTGCCTTAAAAATGAATTAAAAATCGAAGTACCAATACACTTTACCTATATAAGCACATAAGTGTACTTTTAAAAATTAGATAAGAGCAATTTCTTTAGGTGATTAGTGTGGTGTTAGACGAAACCTCTACTAATAAGAGTTCATATTTTGACATGGGATTATTTTGTATATCTGAGCTTTATAAAATTCTTAGCTCCTAAAGGAGAAAATGAACAGACAGGTGGGGTAGAAAAGCTGGGATAAAAGGCAAATTCTCTGATCCATAGTCAGACAAGTGTCTGGCCATAGGAAAGTCTCCAGGAGGAAGGTTATCTGAATCATGAATATGTTTGCTTTTTATAGAAGTTGACATAACCAGCATTTTTTGCAGTGGTGATTTGAACTGATCATGATGATAAACTTGGGCCAGGTCTGCCCATTCACAGTGGGCTGTGGTGTTGTGCTCCCATGGAGCACTGTTCTTTCTGTCTCCGGCAAACAGACAGTGTACTTAAATAGGGGTGAAGCTGACATTCTGCATGAGGTTGGACTTCCTCTTCAGAGCACTTTTTTTTTTAATTAGTCAGCTATTCTGTCTAGTCTTCAACATTATAAATGACAAATAAAGCTCTTTCCTCAAGATATTTTTATTGCCTATAAATCTTCTATCTATCTATCTATCTATCTATCTTTCTATCTTTCATTTCTACTCAAGTATCAGGAGATTTTATAGACAGAAAATTTTGGTCCCTTTTCACTATCCCTATTTGCTGTGATAGATTACCTCCATGGTGAGATTCTGAACATTTCTCTCCTCTTGATTAGTATATCTATACTATAAATTGTTTTTAGTATAAGATAATATGCTTTATGTATTTATAATAATTTATATTGTGTGCCTGGTGTACATGCACATGTGTGTTCAGGTACATGTGCATCCCTATGCACATATGTGGAGTGTCTTCTTTCTCTACATTATTTCCTTGAGACAGGGTCCCTCATTGAACTTAAAGCTCACTATTTCAAGTATGTTGGGTGGCTAGAGAGTTCCTGAGAATCACCTATCTTAGCCCCCAGACCACATAGCCCTGGGGTTACAAGCACACAGGCAGCCATTTCAAGCATTTACAGAAATGCTGGGTATCTGAACTCAAGTTATCATGCTTGTGTGGCAGGCACTCTTTCCCACTAAACCACTCCCCACTCCTCTGGTTATAAAATCCAAATTCCATCTGCATCATAGCTGTTCAGAAAATGTCTTTGTAAGAAGAGAACCCAGACATAGAGCCAGATGGTGCAATCCTAAAGTTCTCTTGAAGGGCAGGCCTTGTCCAGTTCAGCCCTCTCATTTGTTGTTTACTGAAGGTTGCTCATGACCTTAGGGGTGAGATTTCTTATCCAAGGTTACCATGACAAAGTTAGCAGAGAAGACATATCTCTTAAAATTCAGTTCTTTATTTCTTTCAGTGGGTCATGTATCTTGGGACCACTCAAAACCGAAATAGAACCAGAAGTTCAAGCAAGCAGCTCAGACAAGGATCTGTCAGCCTTCAGTTTTCCCCAGGGCCAGATTCCAAGTTCATGCATATGCACACCAGACTTTGGCATCTTCAAAGAAGAAGGAAGATACTGAAAGCCCCTTCCCTTTTTAGAGACCTAGTTCACTATCTAGATCTAATTGAACCCTCACTTCTCCTTGTTTATCTTGGATATGGTCTCACTTCATCTTGTAGTTGTCAATTTATTGATAAGTTGCAACATTTATTAAGAATTGACTGTGATCTATCTTGGTATCACATATCCTGCTGAAGATAGGCTTACAGTGTGGAGAAGACTCCTAGGAAGGAGAGATGAGACCACCAGAGGGGAGGGAAAAGACTCAGCAACTCTAGGACAATTCTATCCTCTCCCCATCTGTCCTTAGTAGGACAGGGAATCGTGTTTTATGCATGAGTGTCTTCCAGCATAATATCTACCTCTTCTCCAAAGAAGAGACCTACTATGTAGGATTCAGTGGGATATCTACCTGTTTCCAAAAGAAGAGACCTGCTGTGTAGAATTATGGCAGCTTTTCATTGAGGAGCCCACTCCCACATTTGGATATGTCTTGCTTTCTGTGACTCAGAGAATTCCACACCATGCTTCCAGGTGTCTCTGCCTTTCACTTAATCTTCATGCTTACTTAAGCCCATGCTAAACATGTTCATTTGGTTGGGAAGATCTTGGAGGAGTTGGGTGAGGGGATAGAATGTGATAAAATACATTGTATGAAGAATTGTTTCAAAACCAATAAATACAAAAAAGTTCATACAAACTTTGCTTCTTTAGAACAATCTACAGGATTCTTCCCCTGCTTTTACACCCCCTAGCCAGTCTGTACATGTCTCAGCAATTCTCTGTGAGTCTGGTGAATAAAGCCCACTTCCTGGCTCTTTGATAATTTCTTTCCACTCTGTTCAAAGCAAGTTATCAGAACACAGGCATATATATGCATTTAGATTAGTGGGGGAAATCTATCACCGGCCTATTATCTTTTTCCTTGTTTATTTTTCCAATGCCATTTTGTTGTTGTTGTTGTTACTTTGTCTTTAAAGCTATTGGCAGGTAGACCCTCACACCGGAAGCATCCAATGTACTGTTAATATTTTAAGGAAAATCTGAATGGCAGCAGACTTATTTTATGTTTAACATACTTGTCTCCTCTTTTACCTTCTCTCTCCTTCATAAATTCTATGATTTGTAGTAACCAGGATCACCCGATTACCTGGAAAAGAAAAGAAAATGATCAATTAGAGATTACTTGTCTGGGTGGGACACAGTGGCACATAATCCCAGCACTTGGGAGGCTGAAGCAGGAAGATTGCAAGTTCAAGGCTAGCTTGCTTGCCTGAGCTACACAGCAAGTTTTGTCTAGGTTGAACTGTATTGAAAAATCTGATCTTTAAAACAAATGAACTAACAAGCAAACAAACCAATAGAGGCAAACAACAACAGCAACCAAACACAGAAAGCTAAAATCAAAACAATTTAAGAGTGCTAATCTGTATTTAACCAATTGATTGGTCTGTATTTCTTCCATACTTTATGACCCTAGATTTTATCAATATCCTAGCATGCAGAATTAAAAAAAAAACTCATAAAATTCTTATTAGAAGGCCAGTGCGGTGCTGTACCTCAGTTGGACCAAATATCAACATCTCATGTCCTCTTCCATCCATGTAAGAATCCTGCTGAGGTGCTGAGCAGCATCTCAGTTGCTACAGTGCTTGCCACCCAAGCATGAAGACATAAGTTCAGATTTCTAGAAACCACATCAAAATGGGTATTGCTGTGTTCCCCTGTAATCCCAGTGTCCTGGCAGTGAGGATGCAGAGATTAAACAATTGCTCAAGATTTGCTGGCAAGGCCGCCTAGCTGAAAGCTGGTGAGGTCTGTGTTCATTAGGAGACTCTGTATGGAAGGAATAAATATAAAAGCAATAACCAGGGCACTCAGTGTTCTCCTGTACCCCTCCCCCCACTCACACTACAGAGCTATGCTTACAAACCCACAGATCTAATTGAGCTATCCAGAATTGGGGTAGGTAATCAAAATCTCACAGTCAGTCTTTAAAGACTTGAGAATGAAAACAGAGAAGAAAAGAAAGGATTTCACCTTCCCCAGATTTTGGAGGGCGTGGTGGCACCGGCTACACATAGTTTGGCTTGTGCTGTCCTACATGGGAGTTCAGAGTCCAACCTCCATGGAGGTCAAAGCATTGGACCCCAGAAACCAAGCCTGGCTCCAGTGACATCGTTCTCTTTGGTATTCATGTCCTTGCTGTTAGTAGCAGGGAGAGACTCCTTGAGAAGTGTCGAATGTGCCAAATTTAAAATCTCTGAGGTAGCAGTTTCTGCCTTTAAAATATTCCTCAGCTTCTCCCCCGAGTGTTTCCTGTTCATCTCTCAATGTTTGAATCTCTACAGAAATTCTGCTTCTGCCACAGAACCTTGGACCCAAGAATATATCTCAAAGTATGCTTCTGTATTCTTTTAGTTGTTGGGTTTTTTTTTTTTTTAATTCTGTCTCCTCAGCACTTTGGAGACTCATCTATTTCACAAACGGTTGAGTAAATTTAATAATGCCTCATTGAAAGCCTTTCCTCACCACACTGTCATTCATTAATAACAGAGGGAACCATGGGGCGTGGTTATTATTAAAGACACCTTGGATTCATGCAAACCCACCCCTTTGAATGAATTTGGCGCATATATTCTAGCTCACAAGAGCTGGAGCGAGACCTAGATTTGATGGTCATTGCTCGTACAGCCCTATTGATAAAAGCACTTAGTTATTAACCTTCTTGGTTACCACCAGTGAAGTAGGAATGGTGACATGATGACACTCATTTCTATCATTTCCTATCCTACCTTGTTAGAATGTAAATGCCTAAAAGAGAAGAGCAGGAGACCTGTGAAGACCAGAGATTCATACCATATGAAAAGTATGAACGTGAGGAAGTGTGGTGTGTGTGCGCCCGTGCGCTGTGTGTGTGTGTGTGTGTGTGTGTGTGTTACGTGTATGTGTGAATATGGGTGCATTTGCTCATACATGCATAAGTGGAGACCACAGGTAAGCTGCAGTTGCAGTTACACTCACTAAGCCTCAATTTTATGCAAATGTTGGGGATCCAAACTCAGGTCCCTGCTCTTACTCAACAAGGCCTTGACTCACTGACCCATCTCCCTAGCCCCTGCCTTGACTTGAGAGTATGAAGGACTGTGAAAGACTGAGAATTTGACTGGAAACTGTGAAGACCAGTCATAGTCTAACCTCTCATTCTTGGTAAGTCAGAGGTCTTTCTCTATCCCTGCCTATGTTGACAAGTGCTTAGAGAGCCAGGGATGATGGATACCTCAAAGGAGCCAATTCTTAAGGAACATTAATTTGGCCAGTCAGAGTCTCT
Source organism: Rhynchomys soricoides (assembly GCA_019843965.1). Classification (NCBI taxonomy): domain Eukaryota; kingdom Metazoa; phylum Chordata; class Mammalia; order Rodentia; family Muridae; genus Rhynchomys; species Rhynchomys soricoides. The sequence continues at coordinate 2,947,995 of JADRCH010000132.1, read as the reverse complement.
AGGAGCCACACCAGCTGATCTGCGATGGGAATGCTCTTGGCTTTCATAGCCTTCCTTTTCACCTCTTTTTCTTCCCAAACCCCAGGCTGTGTGTGGCAGTTTCAAAAGTATAAGAATGACTCCAGACCGAATCTTTGGCCTGTATCTTTATTTGATTATCCTTTCTAGGATCTTGGCCCAGTAACCTCTATCTTCCAAAGCCCCAGGGGGGTGGATCTGCATTTCGTGGGTTGGCAGCTTGAACCTAATGACAAATGAATGGCAGGGACTCTAGGCGGAAATAGAACTTGGCTCCCAGATGATACCCTTTGGCCAAGAATAATGGGCTTTATGTCATAGAGTCCTTGGTATACAGGTAATAGTCATCCAACTTCGGGAGGACTCTCTTTTCTCTCTCATTATTCTAGAGATGGAGACATTTCTCTCTCCTCTTCCTTTCACAGGAGCTTAGGGGTGATCCGTGGTCTTGACTGCACATTACCTTCCAGAATCTTCAGGCTCCATGTAGCCCCATTGGAAAAGCAGTAGGCCTTCTGCATGGTTAGGCTCGGAGGCAGAAAAAGGTGCCCACTGAGGCAGACGTGGGGACAGAATCATTTTCTAAACTCATAACAACAAATACTATGATATGTATAGACTGGGGGGGGATTGTTGATTTTTTTCGTAATACCTGATATGTTGGGTTTTGGTCTTTTTGTAAAAATACTGGAGAAAAAAGCATTTTAAAGGAGAAAATATTGGCTCCTGAGTACAGAGGTTTTGGTCAATGGCCCTTTGTGGTGAGGTTCAGTGGAATGACTAGACAGGTGTGGAAGAGCAAAGCTGCTCAGCTAAAACTGAGTCAGACAGGAAAGGACTGAGGACGCATACACATACACACCACATACACACACACACACACACACACACACACACACACCCCACACCACCATACCACACACACACCACACATATACACACACACACACACCACACACACACCAGGGTGACTTACTTTCTCCATTCAGCCCTACCTCTTAGTAGGCAGTTCAGCCTCTGGGATTCTCAGTGGGTTGATCCCTTGCTGAGAAAAGCATGACCCAATCCTTAGTCAATAGCATCATTGGCTGGGACCAAGTCTTCAATTCACACGCCTTTGAGAGGGTCAGCTTCTATTAAACCACACCATACTCCCTAAACAAAAGAAAATCATCCAATTTTTCATCCTGACACACCTAACTGCACACTTAAAAAATAGCACAGTTTTAAGTGTGAAATGGCAGACCTTAAGAATACTTGAGCCACATGCAAACCTGTCGCACATGCCACTCCCTATTGACTCAGTCTCATTGCCTAAGGAGAAGGGCTCTGCTAACCATGCAGTATGTAAAAGTATCTCCATTCCCCATCTTCCTGTGAAGAGCAGGCAGTTCCTGGGGGACTCCTGCTAGGAGAGTTTGGACACTCTAGATGTTGAGTGCATTTGGAATAGAATAACGGTGCCATCCTACCCAGCTCCCAGCTTGAGGAATCTCACCAAAGGATACAACTTTACAAACTGTGCTCTGGGCTGATAGCATGACATTTTCCCCAGTTGATGAAGATGGCAACATGTTTGTAACCAATTTAGTGGCCTCAGGATACCCAGCATGATAGAGGACAGAGTGAACATCAGGTTAGCTCTATTTAGAGGCAGACAAGGTAGGGTGAACAGAATAGATCCATACCACAGCTCAGCAACACCTGTCAATCATGCTTTCCAGCCACGTTCTCCAGCCCACTTCCCCTTCTTCTCTTGCCTCCCATAGTGCTCACTATGCACTTGACTCCACACCTCAGAGAAAACTCCAGGAGGAGACATTGGCAAAGTACCAGGAAGGCCAGGAGGAAATATACCCAAGGCACCTCACACATTTGTACCCTATCCAGTCATTCAGTTATACCAACCTGATAATGTCTTTCCACTGTCCGGATTTGTTTTTCTGGGAATTTGGTTTTTCTCTATCTCTGTGCTAGTAGACGCATTCAAGTGAAAAAAAAAAAAAAGTGAAACCTTTTGTTTTGTTTTGTTTTGTTTTAAGACCAGAATAGAAGTTACCCTGCAAAGATAGCAATTATATGTACTTAAAATATTCTTCCCTTAAGCAAAATAAGGAATTGTCTAATCTTCCTTCAGAGTACACATTATGAAACCCTGGAGACATTCAGGCCAGACAGCCATGAAACTCTTGGAACACCTCACCCTCTTTCTCTGAAATGAAGGCATCATGGCTGGATTGCCTACTGCAGACCTGGACCCCTGTGCATACTCTTGAACAAACCCTCTTCTCTCTGTATGCAGACCAGAATATACCTTCACTACCACATCACCTGACACAATATATCACTTGGAAAGACCTCCTGAGCCATAGTGTGGTGGCTTTACACAAGAAACCATGTGGCCTCAGAACTTACAGAAGGAATTATGAATGTGACTCTGCATAGACCATCATCTAGACAATAGTCTTTAAAAAATTAGGCTGACTCTCACCATTTTTTACATGCTAGTTATGTATGGCAGTGTGCTAACTTGTCAAAAGGCTGTTTTCAGCATAATCCCATTCTTTCAAAGAGCTATAATATGGAACAAGATGGCTCAGTGGTTATAGGTGTTTGCTGGCAAGCCTGCTGATCGTCCTTCATTTCCTAGAACCCACGTGGTAGAAAGAAACAAATGACCTTTCAAGATGTCCTCTGATAACAACTTAGGTGCTATGGTATATGTCCCACCCCACAGTAAATAATATGTGTAAAAAAATGTAAAGTTTCAATATAAAAATATTAACATAAAATGTATTCAGAACACTTTGGTACCTCCTGTTTTATATAGGTACCATGCATTTTCCTGAGGTAACATGGGAAATTGTCAAAGCCTCTTCCTCCACAGCCTTAAATCACAGAGACTCTGACAGCAGGATAGAGAGGCCACACATCTTTGTCTATCCCCAACTACAAGGATGACACTGCCCAGCACAATGCCTGGCATATTCTTACGTACAAGGCAACAATGAATTGGATAAAATCGTCACGATAAAAACACTCTTAGGATGGAGTAAAGTATAAAATACACGGGAGAAACTAAGGGAGTCTGAGGAGACCTATCAGAAAGATTGATTACACTAATACAGAGCAAAAGGCTGTGACAATGCAAAGACAAGACTATACTTAGGCAAACTGTAGCCTGGTTCAGACTCTGGCCCTGCCCCGCACTATCTGGGCAGAGCTGCATACTCTGAACTCTTTTTTCTGCTCCTATATAACATCATGACATCTTAAAAGGCAAGGACTGAGATTTAAGCTTTGTGCATAAGAAATGTAGAAGGCCCCAGCCCTACCCCAGTGATCTATGGGAGGAAACACAGAAAAAGAGGATTCAAAGGGTGCCTTGTAAGTGCTTAAGCAGGAACCATGAGCAGGAACCTTAAGGAAAACGGGGCAGTTGCCAGGGTCAGCTTGGAGATGTGTAGAAATGCCAGTGTCATCTAACTTATTCTTTAAGCCCAGACAGACGTAGAAAGAGGTGGTGAATTAGAGAAGTTTGCTCTCCTTTTCTGTTCCATCCCATCCCAGAGGCTGCTATGGCTCAGCTTCTAGCTGCACAACTATGTTGCCTGGCCCAACCTGTCCACAGAAAGGCAAATACATTATCAGAATCATCCAATCTGGGTAGAACTGCTCAGTGTAGATGCTTGATATAGTCTATATAGGCTCTCTCTCTCTCTCTCTCTCTCTCTCTCTCTCTCTCTCTCTCTCTCGTTCTCTTTTAGGTGAGCTGTTAGGAAATGCCCCTAAGTGACTTTAGATTGTCTGAGATGATTTAGTACAGATGGAAATGCTAGAAAGGAAGGGCTTTGCCTTTCCTTCGGGTCCCTCCATTAAGAGGCAAAATAAAATTGAGTTAGGCAAACGTAAGAGAGGTCAAAGAAAGCAGGAGTGGTGTCCATAATGCAGGACACTGCAGATGAGAAGGTTTTGTTTGAAAGGATCACATTTGGGGGAAGTAGGAACTGGATGTGTTGAAGATTAAGATTGGGGGGAGGCAAAACAATTGATTGGGCCTTTGAAATCTTGCCAAGAACCAAGAACCAGGACTAGTGACAGAGGGGCGAGCCAGGTAGTGCAATTAAAATGGAAATCTGCTTTCCTGCAGCCTAGTGTGGAGCAGGGCTACAGAATCTGCTGCAGGAGGAGGTGGGGCCAAGTCTGGCACAGTCTGTGGGTTTGAAAGAAGCTGGGCGGGTTGGAGAGTACCAGCTAGCCTTTGTAGTTCTGAGCTCAGAGAGGGGGTGACAAACACTGGGCTTCGGGTCACAGGACTGGCTTGGATGGCTTTTGGAGAAGTTTTCTCTCAGTTCTCAAACACTTCAGATCTATTCCCTCCAACGTTAGTCTCCAATCACAGCCTCAACATGTGTCCTGGCCAGTGGAGATTTTAACTGCTTCACCGTTGGCTGAAGGATGGGGTCAACTCTCTTCCCAGTTCCCTAGAAGCATCCGCCTGATGGAATACAACATCTTTGCATGTTTGTCTTCCACTTCCCACTTGATTGCACCTCCCAGATCTCTAGGTTAATCCCCAGGACAACGTTGCTTTGAAAGAAAAAATGTGTCAAGCCAACTTGAAGATGTGGACTCCAGAGGCCTCTGTGTCCTGCCTTTGCTGAACTAGGCAGCAGGCTCAAGGTGATGGACGTCCACAAAGAAAGTAGTAAGTTTTCCTTGTTGCTATTTTTGTTTATTATTTTCAAGACTTAGTTGATTTCCAGAATATCTCTCTCTCTCTCTCTCTCTCTCTCTCTCTCCCTTTTTCCTTCTCAGTAAAAATAAATAATACCCTTCTCACCCTAGGAGTGATTTATAAAAGCAATAAACTGCTTCTTTTTCATGGTTCCAGTCTTGGGTTAAAGCTATCTGAGATTGGCCTGTATGTGCCTATCCTCAACACAGTAGTCTATTAAAATGCTTCTGCCTCAGCTTACTCGATCTATACAGAAATTCTTCTCTACAATGAATACTATATAACCGATGTGATCGTGCTAAGCTTCTCCCAAGACTTGCACAGCTGTCTTCTTCAAGGGATTTCTGTACATTTGTGCTTTCTCGAAGGGTAGAAGACTCTAGAAGGAGGGTGTGGTTCAGCTGATTCAGACTCATCCCTGACTCTTTCCTGTTGCTCCTTCCTCTCTCCACCTCCCACCCCAACTCCTCAGATCTAACCCGAGCAGCTGTCAATTCAAGGCTGTCTACTTCTCTTTTCCAGCCTGGTTAAACTGTTGGGCAGTCAACCACTTCTCATGATCACACTCATAATGTTTGTGGACTCTGCATTACCATCAGACCAAGACATAGGCTCAACCATAGCATCTACTTCCTCCAACATCTCAGCCAGAAATAATGTAGCCAAATATAACAACAGTGATACTAATATTGTATTTAGACGCTCTCTAGCTCATTTAATCTTAGGAGAGTCTTACAGTTGTTAACTAATTAATCTTCACCACACTTCATACATTAGAGGTAAATATTCTTAACCATGACAGAAGACATGCACGTATATGCTGAAGACAGTTAAACAGTTACTTATTTATCATGGTTCGCTTTATAGAGTAACTGGTATTTTTAAAACACCCATCATAGATACAATAATTAGAGATATGCTTTTGCTAACAAAGCCACTACCCACTTCTAGCGTACCCTTGGGTACAAAATAATTACCCACTTTGTGTGGTTATCTAGCTCACTAATTACCCACAGAAATTGGGGTCAGGTGTTAACTGCTTGAAATAAGTATCCTCTGAAGACATGGCTGAGTTGTATGGGAGAAAATGATGTGTTTCTTAGCCCAACTTTCACGAGTCATACATTTGTGTATCTTTGTAAGCAAAGGGAACGCAGACAAGGACGAATTAGCTTAGCGTGTGGAAGTTATGTTAAACTGTTACTGCAAATCAGAGGGGTTTGGAGCATTTCATTCTCTCTCTGTCTTTCCTCTCCAGTTGGTGCAGTGGCCTGCTCTCAGGCCCTCATACAAGACAACCAAGGAATCTCCTTAGGAATGAGTCATCTTGGCATTACAGGGAGGCACCCAATGAGTCAAAGATTTTTTTTTTTGACAGCTCCACCCTTTTTGATTATTTTAGCATGTTTCTTTCTCCCTCCCTCTCTCTCCCTCCCCTTTCTCTTTTCTTTATCAGTCTAGTACAAACTCCCAATCGGCCAAATCTGAAAAAGATTCTGACCCAGTCACCAACTCCTGGCAAACACCTTCCTCCTTCCTAGTCATGACAAAAAATAAAAAAAAATAAAAAAAATAAAAAAAAAAGTGTTCAAGATCCTCCAACATTCTGGAACTTCTTCTCTTTTGCCTGTTTGTTCTCTTCCTCCTGCTTCTCCTCCTCCTCTCCCTCCCTTCTTTTCTCCTTTCCTTCCCCTTCTTCTGCTGCTTACTCTCAGGCATTCTTCCTTCTCCTTCCTTTGGCTTCCAGCTGTGCGTCTGAAGTCTCACCGGCAGAGACAAAGCACAATGAACATCTGTGATGAGCACAAAGAAACTACCTTTTAAAACACCCACTTGCAGGGAACCTGCATCCTTGGCTGCCTTCCCCCCCTTCTTGCTATTTACAGAGCCCCGTAGTCTATTTTAACACAGCACTGTCTGTTGTCTGCGGGATTCTAGCCTCATTGGGAAAACTGGGTTAAGACAGCAATATACCCTGTGTTTATAGATAGGTAGAGACCCTAATTTAGGGAGTGGTACAGATTGTGAGAGGACACTGTACAAAAGGCAAGCATTTAAAACCTGTGACAGCAAACCCTTCATCTCTTGGGGGATGGCTTCTATTTTTTTCTTGGGCCCCCTCCTCCTTTTCGTCATCTGAAGTATTGCTTATCATTATTGAGGGACATTAGACTGATCAATAAAGTATGCATGTATCTGATGAATATGGGGGGATACAAATGCTTCAGGAATCAGGAAAAATGCCTGCCGAGGAAGCCAACGGTATGGCTGAGCTGAGGAGACTGATGGAGTGGCTTTCCAAATCCCCGGAACGGAATGTAAGTGGCAAATTAGTGCACATTGCAACCAGAGGCAACCAGCAAAACTTAGCCATTCAAAGGCAAGAGTTTTAGCATCATGGTCATTGTGTGCCTGAAGAGTGTCTATGTATCTTAAACATAGACTTGAGTCGTTGCTATTTTATGCTTTCACACACAGATTTCAACGAAATGTTTGGGGTGTTGTTGACTATCTGTCCATTAAAAAAAGAACAGAAAATTTCACAAGAAGCCTCACCTGAGCTCATCCACACGTGTGTGTGGATGCTAAACAATTGGCCAAAGAACCACACTGCACCAGAGGTCTCACTTCTTTATATCCCCATCTTGAACGCGACCTCCCTTCCTTAGAAAATGGGCTACCTGAACTGTAGATCTAGCAAAAGAATATATATTTATGTACATATATAATCTATACTATTTATATTACAGTGTCTAGTTTCCCCTGACCTGATGGTATATTTTATGATCTCATTAGCAGTCAGGGAGGTGTCTCTGTGCATCCGGTGCTGCTAGTCCAGGAGGAGACATGCTATAACACAGAGAGAGCAAGCTCGAGAGAATTTTCGAAGAGGCTTGTCTTCAAGATATGGAAGGAAGTGAGAGATGACAGCCTGTAAGCTTTGTATGCCAGTGCCTGGCAGGGCGGGGAGGGGGTGGGGGGAGATGCGAGGGAAGCCAAGTGGATTCTCAGAAAAGGGGGGAAGCCATCAAAGAGCTAAAGGTGATTAGAGGGGATATCGATTCCTTACTCTGCCAGAGGTTTAAGCAGGCATGTGAGGAATCTGTACCATGGTTGGCAGAAAGAGACCCATTGCCTCCTGTAACCAGACACTGGGGCTTTCCAGGAGCCCAGGGAGAGAGCCGAGAAGAAAGGGGGCAGTGTGGTCTAGGAAAACTCAACTTGTCGCTGATTTGTGCCTGATGCTTGCTGTCCGTCAGCAGCCTCCCTTACAAGCCTTTTTCCTCTCTCCTTTTTTCTCCCCTTGCCTTCTTCTTCAGTGAAGCCTAGAGGAGCCAGTAAAGATTAAATGTGCTTTCTCAAAGGCAGCCACTTCATGCTGCTATGTCGAAAGGACTATTATTATTAATAATATGAGAGAGAGAGAGAGAGAGAGAGAGAGAGAGAGAGAGAGAGACTAGGTATGGTGATGACGGTCTAGCTTTTTGGAGGGGAAAAGGGACAGAAAGAAGGAGAGACCATGAGCGGAACCTACAGAGGTGAGGAAAAAAAGGGTGTGTGTGTGTGTGTGTGTGTGTGTGTGTGTCGGGGAGGTGTTCTAAACAGACCATGTAGAGAAGGAAAAGACACGGTTTAGCAGGCTGGCTGGCATGATTATAATTCTTCTGGTGAGGAGGGGGGGTGAGCCTGGAGCTCTTAACTGTTCCTAGTTGTATATGAAAGTATATTAAAAATAGTTTGCTATTTTTCTTTCATTTTTATTTATTATTATTATTTTTGTATTCTGAGTCTAAGGGCCCCCTCCAGTGTCTTCGTTACAGCAGGGCTTTGTTATTCTATGTGCCCAGCCAGCCATCTACTTTGCTCAGGCCTGGGATAAAAGAAAGGAAGGAGGGGTGAGGGGAAAGAAAAAATTTTGAAAGAGGCATCTTCCCATAGGTTCCCCTCCCTTTGGGTTCTTTTTTTTTTTTTTGGAATCTGTACAGGAAAGCGCGGCAGAGGAGGTTCGAGAAAGAGACTCTATCAGGTACAGCACTAGTAGCTGTCTGTGAAGATGGAGGGGGATTATGCCTCGGATTCCTCTGAAATATTGGCCAAAGGCTTCAAAGGATCCGCAGCGGGAGGCGAGGGTGGGGGAGCATCTCCCAGCTCGCACCCACCCCTTCTCACTTTGCGTCTACCAAATGACAGGCTGGTGCTCGCTCTGGGTGATTTTGGCCTTGGCCTCAGCCAAGCAGCTGATGCAGAGGAGGGCCAGGTTTGCAAGACTGACAGAACTCTGAATGCTAGAGAAAGAAGAAGAAAAAGAAAAAGAAAAATTTTTTTCAAGCAGTCCTTGGGAAATTTTCTCGTTCTCTCTCTATTTATTTATTTATTTTTAATTTTTTAACCGACTATTTTCCAAATTCGATCAGCCCCAGCCCCTCCCTCCACTCCCACCCAACTGCCTTCCCCCCAACCCCCCACCCCTGGTCAAAGCATAAACCACAGAGTTACGGTCTTCTCTGGATTTTGGAGTATCGCTTCCTGCCCCCGCCTTCCCTCCCCGCCCCATTCTCTGTCCTATTGAACACCTCGCCCAGCCTAGAGCACAGCGAGCTCACATTCTCCGCGGCTCCGGATGGTGCTCCTGGAAGCTCTGCAGCCAGGCTCCACTTCAAATGGGTGAGTTCAAAAACCTTTCTAACCTCAGAACCCTGCTTCCCCCAAACCCTGTCTCTTAGGATTGTTGCATGCGGCGGCACGCTTGCCCTGGGGGAAGGCAGATGCATATTTCCCTCTCCTCAGTCGATCGTGTGCTAGTTACAAATGAAAGATTTGAAGAGATGTTTAATTCTGATTGTAGATCACTTCTTTTCTTTCCAAATAGAACTGGACATTTCTGAGTCTGTTTATATTATTTTCCAATTTGGTAAATGATTATACCCAAAGCTGCAAAGTTTTCTTTGATACAACAGGCATTTACACGTTCAGGTATATATGTGTGCATTGCGTATACAGGGCTATATGGAGCTAGACATGGATCTAAATTTTGTGAAGGGAAGAGGCGTAGAGAGCCAGGATGTAGCCACACTGGACCACCTGTTTGCTGCATTTTACTCCTGAGTTAGCAACCGAAATTGCCTATCATTTTTATTTTTTGCTTTGTTTTGTCTCAAGAAAGAAAGAAAAAATTGTGTTGCGCTCCTCTCAGTCCCTGAGACCCTAACTTGTGATGTTTACCGTTTAAATCCACGGGTTAGGCTCTTGGGAGCTGCGAGTCGTGCCTTTGCGTCGCTGAAGGAACTTTTTGTCTTTTAAGGAAGAAAGAAAGAAAAGGAAGGAAGGAAGGATGGAAGGAAGGTAGGAAGGAAAGAAAGAAAAGTTTGTCAGAAGTGATGGGAATACACCTCTGAGGCTTCCATTGTTAGATGGGATCAGGTGACCAGAGCGTGGCAGCTCCTGGCTTCTGTAAAAGTAGGCATGGAATGTTAGCATCCTGTGTTGGCTGCTATATGTATATGTATATGTACATGTATATGTATATGATACCCAGGCTGGCAGGTCTATTCCTTGAGAGCAACACACAGTACTATGAGAGCGTAATACCAACAGCTCAGTACCTGGTGCTTGGCCTCAAAACATTTCAGCTGAAGTCCCAGCATGCCCCATGACTCCAACTTTTAAGCTCAACAGTTAATCTCAAAATTGTGCCCAGTTAAAATGGGCATGAGAATGTATTCTATCTGCATTGTCTACACGTGTGTTCTATGTGGCTAGACAGAGGTTTCACTGATGTAGGTACTTATACACCTTTAGTCTGGCCTAAATGAAGATGTTAAATGTTCAACTCTTGTATTCAATACAAAGGAAGGGAATTAAGAGATCAGAAAAGATAAAATATGTGCTACTTTGCAAGATTTTGTGAGAACAAAAATGGAAGAAAGAATTCTCCCTCCTTGGTTTGACGCCGCTTTAAAAATGTTATATGTGACGGACTTCAAAGTGAAGAAGATGGATATGTATTTTCTAAATATTATGGAATGAAAGAAATAACTGGGTGCATTTGGTATTATTGCATTCTTTGGGGGACAATCAATGCCCACGACTCTCCTTTAGAAATTAGAAAGATGGTTATCAGGATTTTAATTCAACCCGACAAAGTTATTGGTAATATCAAACCACATTTCAAAATGATCCTCTCTCGAGGCAATTGTTAACATTTCCTACTATGTAGTTTTCTGAGATTATAACTTTTCATGGCAGGGTAGCTCCAGTGTCTCAGGTCTGCCTCACATTGGGAGCCAAGGACGAGGCGGTTTACCTTTCCTTTGTTGTAGAAAATTTCGGACGCACGGTTCCCTTTAAACAGTTTGACGCTTCTCAGCTCAACCTTTCTCTCCATTTTTGGAAAATACCTAAATCAACCCAGACCCCCAGTGCTTTCATCTTTGAAAGATTTTGGAATTGCCTCATCGTGCACACGGAGTGAAAAGGGAAGACAACTGTTCATTTCCTATTTTTAAGCATTTATTGCAATTTTACTCATTTTATTCTAAACTGCAGTGAAGAAAGCATTTTGCATCAGAACATTGAACTGAGAAGTGTGTAACAACTGTGCTGTGTCTTTTGTTGAAACCTCCTGTGTGGCAGTAATTTAACTATTACTTGGCAGCCTTTGGTGGAATGTGACTCAAAGCGTACAGTTCTGGAAGAGATTGTCCATGAGTTTATATAAAATAATTAATGATTCCCCATTCCATTTCAGCCAATGTGTATGTATAGCTATGTGGAAATTATGGCAGTACATCAGTTTAACTTATGGGTAATATATACTCACATCATACATATGAAAGGTTGGCAGACATTTGGTGCTTTTGACGGCAAGATATGTACGCAGCCTGTCTGATAGAAATGTGTGCATGATCAATAAAGCTAAGATAGCTGTAATTTCTCTGTGATTTCAAATGATTGGGGGACATAACTCAATACAAATGTTTCAGTTTGTACTCTGAGGCACTCCTGCTTTTTCCCTCTGCTTTCAAGTGGGTTCCTCCTGTTGGTCAGACTAAAGCTAGGTACTCAGGCATTCAGAGGTGTGTGTGACAGGTTTTTAGATTTTAGTAGGCAACTGCTTCCTTGCAAGGGCAGGTTTCTCAACACCCCCTCTTGCTCAAGGAGCCCATCAGTGAAGTTCAGTGAAATGAATAACATAATTGGTGGTTGGTTCAATCACTACCAGTCTAGACTAGCCCAGACGCATCAATTAGAGGGGACTGTCTTTTAGAGGGAGAGTGGAACCGAAACAAGCAGGCTATTATTGATACTGATCTTTAAAAGCACAAATCCAGCCTGGCAGATAAAAAAAAAATAAAAATAAAAAATAAGGCTGGGAGCTGCAGTGGGGGTGCACTGGGGGAAGAAAAGAGCCGGGAACTGGAGCTCAGGGCGCAGGAGGACAGGAAGCTGGAGAGAAAGGGAGGGATAATGAGTGGAACGCTGTCTTGTACCTCCTTGGAGCACAGTTACAATTCAGTTCACAATGCGCAGTGGCTCACCATATTTTTACCTAGCTGAAACACACACACACACACACACACACACACACTCTACCACCTCCTTTAAATAGTCTTGCTTTTTTTTGTCTGTTCAAAACCAATGCAGTTGGAATTTAACAGCTTAAGAAAGCCCACTGATAACAAGAGGAACCAGCTGAAACCTGTTTGGTGATACCTTGCCCCCCAAAGAAAAACAAGGAAAATACAGAGAATGCTTAATTTTCAAATCTCTAATTGCTCTCCCTTCCTTCCTTCCTTCCTTCCTTTCTTTCTTTCTTTCTTTCTTTCTTTCTTTCTTTCTTTCTTTCTTTCTTTCTTTCTTAAGGAGGCATGCTAGAGAAACAGTAGTTCATTTTAAAATCTGGCACCTGAAATGAAATTTATGGGCAAAACACCTTTATGCAAAAAGTTTGTGGTTTTCCACCAAACACAGTAAAATTAAAATGAAAAGAATTTAACAAAGGCTTTGGTGATTTGGTAGAATTTTTTTCTTTTCTTTTCTTTTCTGGAGGGGAAAACAGATGATTTAGAAAGTGTTAAGAACATATCAAGCCCCAGGGAAAGAAAAACGTTTGATTGGTATTAATTAAAACACTGCTAATATATTCTAATAAAATCAGATTTAACATTCTAAACTAATCCGCCTAGCATGTCAAAGGCAAAGAAAAGTATTATCTATCTTATTTGCATCTGGGCAACTCGAATGCATTTGCTCATTCGGCAGAATTAATTTCTATCACCAGTCTATTTAATCTCCTCACAGATTTAGGCAAACTTATTCTTTCAGACTAAAGAGGCCCATGGTGGGGAAACCATGGATGGTATTTGGAAGAGCAGTGACTGTATTTAGGACCCGTTTTCTGGCTGAACATAGTCTTTTCTCTTCATTCCCTATAATGGGACGTGGAGAACGGCGGAGATTGCAGAATGATAAATGGCTCAGGGACTCTTTTTCTTTCTTCCTCCTTTCTCTCCTTCTATTTTACCTGCTGGCTTATTTTAAAAATTCAGTTGCCAAATTATAACGATGACATTTATTTAGTGATGTCAACCTGTTCATGAACATCTAATTTTTATTTTCTAATTTCAGAACTTATGTCATCACAGATTTCTAATGGAAAATAGACAGACAGACAGACAGATAGATAAAGGCCCTTATACCAGAAACCTAGCATTTTTTCTCAGCTCTTTTCTTTTAAGCTTCAGTCCTAAGAGCCAGTGAGGAAATGTAAAATTTCATTCACCAAGAGATGAGTTCTTTGTTCTATTTTTAAGTCAAATATTTCTTTGGGAGAATTCCATATTTTTATGGAGCATGGAGTTTCAGGTCTTTATTGCTAGGCTCTCCAAACTGATAACATCATCCTCAGATGATATTATGGCCAAAATGTTTTGCCCGTTATCAGTCTCCTGAACATAATAGCCCATGCAAATATGAACCTAACACAAAAAAAGATGAATGGGCTGGAAATGCTGAGACCTGAATGGGTGTGTTTCCACAAGGAGGGAGTCTGCAGGCTGTGGAGAGGTAGACTGTCTGCAGTCTGCACCACGGAGGTGACTGGCTGCAGAGTTCTTTCTCCATTGCCTTTTCAAGTCTTCAAGGTAAAAGAGCAATCGCAGTTTGGTTTCACTTGTATTGTTCTATAATCCAGGCAATAAATGCTAATTAGTAATGCTCAAGGATCCGACCATTCAGTGTAATTATCATAATTTACTTCTTCCTCGTTAAAGACATTCCTTGCTGATTTTAAAAAAAAAAAATCAAGTCATCCTGTCCCCCACTGCATTACAGTTGAGTATTCACTAGAGAGACATTCAAGGTACACTCAGAGCCCCGTGGCTGCATTTGAAGTCACCCGACATGTGCCTTGGCTTATTCCAAGTGGAACCACAACTTAATTTCTAAAGCGGAATTCATGTAAATGCATCGAATTCCGCACATGCACCAGGAATGTATGATTTTATTTTACAAACCCCAAAGGCTCCTCCTTCCGGGCCCACCCCTTTTTCTAAAACCACTTATGAGCAGAACAAAGGAAAGTACTAACTGTGGAGGCAGCATGACATGTGAGCAGTCACTGCACTGTAAAGTGTGTGCTACGACAACGTATTTCATTGTACAGAAGGGCGGATAGTTAAATAATGCAGCAGCAACCCCGACGAATTAGCAGGAAGATCTTGAAGGAGGAATCAAGAAAATGGATCCAATCAACTCGGGAGACTATGCTTCCTTCTCCGAGATCTCAAATATATTTTAGTTGTTCGGTGATTGATTCATGCAGGGCTGGAGGACAAAAGCCAGTTCCTCAAAGCTGAGTGTGGATTGTCTACACACACACACACACACACACACACACACACACACACTGTATGTCATTGATGAGCTGAATTTAATGTAAGATTTTATGTTTGGAGAACACACCATCTTGATGCACATTTTCTCTTTTATCCATGGATCTAAGAAATGCCCAACCCTTAGCTTTTCAGTTTGCTTCTTCAATGGCTATGTACCCTCTCCTACATTTTCTAATGAAGGATGTTGAAGTTCCTTATTGCTTGAAGCAAGTAAGTATCATGTTCACAGTAGAAGTGAAATAAGCAACTGTACTCAGTGTCATCCAGGGTCACCCCCCCACTCCATTTCCTTTGTCTAGGTGCTATTCTCAGTGTTCAGTGTTCATTGGTCCTTTAAGTGAGAGCTTCCAGTTTTAACTTGAGGGTTGTAGGCATAGTGGAAGAATAATTCCCATTGGATACTGTACAGAGAAGCCACCTGCAAAATGTTGATGCTGTTATTGAAGTCTCAAGTGGAATCAGCTTTCAAAAAATTAGATATTAGATACATCCGATATAATTTGCAATCTGTAATTATACTAATGCGCGGGATCGCTGCGCTTTGCTTTACATGTAGCCTACTTGAGTTTGTCCCCCACCCCCACCCTTGGGCATGTCTCATCACTTGAAATTGCTCCCGAGAAGAATGCTTTTTAAGCCAGCTTTTTATTTTTTTAATTCCTTGTTAATTAATACAAGAATAAAAGGACTTTGCATCCTGTGTGCTTCCATGAGAATGAAAGTGGAAAACCTAGACATTGCAAACTCATGATCTTTCAAAGGGTTGTCACTGGAGAAATTTGAATTCTTTGCAAGAAATTTGCAGTTCTTCGTGAATTTGGTCATCATCCTGACGATGGAAAACTTGGAAGTACGGAGAACAACAGAGTAGTAAATATCACACATAAGGAGTCCATTTTCTTTGTTGGACTTGGAGAAATGGCATTTACCCGAGAAGATGGTTTTTAATCTAATAAAAGCAATCAAACCATTAACAATAATAAACAATTCCTTTTCTGTGTTTCCCCTCCATTTTGCATGTCACGAGATGAGTAACTGAGAGACTCTTATGCACTAGCTTCAGTTCCCTTTGGGGGCCTCAACATGATTCCAGAGATCTACTGATGGCTCCACTGGGGAGCTCCCTCCGGTGAGCTGCCCCCTGAAGATCTACCTATTAAGAAAAAGCCCAGGCAGAGCACAGTGAGTTGTCTGGTCAGCCTGACACTTGCCATTTGCCATGTATGCAGTAGGTGGTGAACTTGTCGAGACAAGCTTAGAGAATTGTTACTGAGTGAGGCTATATGTGAGTCCTAAGATTTTGCTTCTTCATTCAAATTACAAAAAGGATCTCAGAGACTCTTGTATGGAACAGACGATGCTACTCCACTACTCAGTGCAATTAGGTAGGTATAGAACCTAAAGAGCAAAGCTGTAAAATTTTTAACTCTGGACAAACATGTGAAATCTGTCATTTCTCCTACTGTCCACTCCATATTCATTCCTCAAAATTCCTTTTAATGGTGTTTATAGTATATATAGCATATAAAAGCCATTTCTGTATGGGTTGGCTGTATATATAACATACAAAATATATAAAGCAATATATAAAGCAATATATAGCTTGTTTTTCGTTTTAAATCTTCTCAGAGATTCTTGGGCTTTCCATTATTCACTACCTATATGAATTATAGAAGAATTATATGCACTCTTTTCTTAATACAATAGCATGCTAATTTATTCCCGAATGAGTGTTACATGCATGGCTAAGCTTAACAGCCTCAATATCATTGTTTACAAAATACATTGCCCAGGCACAATATTTACCCTAAGTCATTCTACCAGTTAGATGTCTCCTCTAGAGAATCAGCATCAAAATGCTCGAGGTATTTAATACAGTATGTGCTGCGGTGTATCCCATTCAGGGTGCCTGGCTCATTGATGCGTTTCCATTGTGTGATTATAAAGAAGAAGGCAATGTCAAAGGCTTTAGTTAACTAAAAACCACCTGCAAATACATCTCATTCATAACAACTCCTGCAGTGCAAGAGAGAAACATTAATGCCTCTCTTCTCTAACATCCTTACCTGTGAAGTGAGTGGAGTGGGTCAGGCTAGGTAGGGTCTCTGTACTAAGCCCTCTCAGAATCATTGAAGCAATGGCATAGTATAGGGCAATAGGAGCAAGACCAGAGCCCATGAAACTATTTGTCCGTTTGTACCATCAGTTGCCCTTCAAAGTTACATCTGATTCCACCTCCAGGGTCAGTATTTCCTAATCTGCTTTACCCTGTTAAGAAAGCACCAAAGAGTGGAGTTTATTTTTAGGAAGGAATGGTAATAGAAAAGCAGCAGCCTAGGAGCAAAAGAAAAGAAAAAGAAAGCTTCCCAATAGGAGAAGTGAATTCTTGACCCCAGTTACAAACCCACACCTCGCAACATTAACTTGGAAGCTATCCAGACAGACACCTGCTTTTCTGTTTTAGGCCACACCCTCTCCCCCAGCCCTTCTGCTATCCTGTCATTTCTTGTGGTGTGTTTTATTTACTCCATTGGATTGGTGCCTTTATGTTCTGTGTTTCTTGTTCCTCTTGGTTTATTTGAATTGTGGTCATGTTCCTTTTAGGAGCCTACAATGGTTGCTTGACCACAACACGCTTCCCAAACAAGACACTGACATGTTGAAAGCCACCTGGAAATGACCCCATCTCCGTTTCTCAAACCACCCAGAGTGTAAAACCCCCTTTTTAAATAAGCCAGACTGGATTCCCTAGTCTCTGTACCTTTGATATTCTTACAGCTGACTAATTTCCTTCCTGTGTGCCCCATATTCCGGTAACTCCTGCCCTCCTTCGTTACCTTCTCCCTTCTCCCCATTCTTCTACCCTCCCTTCTCCCCATTCCCTCTCCCCCTTCCCTTTTTCCTTTCTCTTTCTTACTCCCTCCTTCCCTCCCTTCTCTTTCTCTCCTTCCCATTCTCCCTCACTCTTTCTTTTTCAGTAGCATGTGCCAAACGCTATGGACGACATGGGGGTCAGCGATTAGCACCCAATAATTCCAGTGCCTCCATTTACTCCTGCATTGCTAAGCAGTTAGGTACCTACAACTAACTTAGTTTGCCTTCATTCCTAGGGCTCATTTGACTTGCTCTGTGTCCTATGATCTTTTGCTCTGTGCCTGTATGTCCTGTTTCAGGGAGGGTAGACCTGAAGCTTTCTTCTTTATACACTGCTTCATTGATTCTTGAGCAAGGGGAACAATGCAAGAAAACTACTTTTTGTTGTTGAAGTGATATCGCATATCTGCTGTAGTTGGAAATAGCATTGTCTCTCCAGTGTCCCTAATTCACTTCCATTAAACAGTCAATGTGATAACTGTCTGTGACATGTTCTATTATCTTTCTAGTTGTTCCAATGTTCCTTTCAGCTGGTCCTATAGCCCCCTTTCTCAGGAATGTCTCCCCAGTGAAAGGAAAAAGACTGCAGAGACTGCTAGACTGATGGACGCTCATGCCAACTGTGAAGTTGAAACAAAGCAAGTGACCAGCTGAAGAGGCCCCTCCTGTCCAGCAGCCACCCACATGGTGCAGTTGAAGCCAATAGTAATCTTTGCAGAGATTACTCCAGAGCACTCATGAGTCAAAAAGGTCCCCTTCCTTGTGTGTATCCCTATGTCTGTGTTCAGATTGATGTGCCTTCCATTTCGATCCAGGTATGGATATGCTTCTCAGTGTACAGGTGTAAAGACAACTTTGCCCAAATGTGTTAATGTGTGAAGAGACTAAATTCTCTGGGGAGAGTGATTTTTATCAAAACATAGTGTTTGTTCATGAGGGTGATCTAGAAAATGAAAAGCATTTGGAAAAGACAGCAAAACAGTCACAGGAGATCTACAGAAATGCCCATACCACCACACAACACCACCACATCATTCCCCCAGACTCTGAGCAGCAAGTTTGGCTCTGTGACATACATCAGCTGCTTCCAAGGGTTGATATCAAGCTAGACAAAGGTAGAGAAGCTACCCTCAATGTAGTGATAAACTGAGCCAGGAGACAATAAGAGCAGCAACAACACAAAAGATGGTGTGCTTGGAGGAGGCCAAAAGGGTTTGCTTAAGAAAGGATGCTCCCCTAAAGAAAGAATAGGAAATAAACCTTTAAAGGATGTAAAAACAAAATTAGATAAATGGGAAGATAGGAGAAATAGAGGCCTTGAGGCGAACAGAAGGGTAAGCAATGGAATGGCAGAGGAGATCCACGTGGTGAGCTTTGGAGACTACACATATCTCAGCTTGATTTCACCTGACACTTAGAACCCCTGTGTGTGTGTGTGTCTAGTAGAGATGGTGAACACATGGATCTTCCTTTTTCCCACCCCAGATGTCACCTAAACCAAACTAGAACTAAAGTTCCAGTTCTGTGTCACTACAAAGAAGGTAATTGGTTGGTTGTACCTGCATAGAATTCAGGATTCTTCCGTTCAGAATTGCTTGTTACCAAGTTTATTCCGTACAGGAAATGTACATATTAAATTTCTCATGGTAGCTATGAAGACTACACACTATCCATACTTTAGAGGTGAAGAAACTGATTTTGGTGAGGTTGGATGCCTGGTCAAGGTGCTATGTGCAGCTATGCCCATTCAATATTGTGGTCACTAAACTCAGTCTTTAGTCTGACTTTTGCGATAAGTTCCAACACAGTTGTCACCCTTTTCATAGCCCTTAACGCCTGCATACAGAAATACATGGCTCTTCTGCTGACTTAGGGCCAGTGTTCCCACTTTTGTAGTTGAATTATGCCAGAACAAGAAAACATATTTTCATGGAAGAAAATTGAGAATTTAGTGAAGTACACTGCCTGCCAGCAATTTGTACATTTCCTCTTGATTTTGGTCTGATATGAGACTTTTGATTCAGTTCTGCATGAAATCTCAAAGTTTTAAGAGCAGTAAGGGAAGGACCTTAAGATACCTGTTACAGTATCTTTTTGACAGAAAATGTAAATCTACAGCCTGTAATCAGAGTGACTTACAAACAAACAAAAACAAAAGGGCCCCCCCAGCCCTACAAAAACTCAAACCAAACCAACCAACCAAACAACCACCCCAACCAATCAACCAACCAAACAAAACCCCCACATACTTGGAAGTGTCCCAACAAAGACCAGAAACTGAGCCCTCAGTTATCTTTCAATGGATTTTAAATTACTCTACCCTGCCCTAAAGAAACATGAACTTGTAGTTGATCAAAGGCAGATTTCTCCAGTTCCTTCCCTCATCGGCATTCATGCCAATGTGAAATATAGATCTGAACTAGTGTATTTAAGTCAAGAAGCTGTCAATGATCTGTCCTCAAAGAATGCAGGCTAGCCAAAGTTGTATGTATACTCTGTCTTTAATGCTTCCAACCATGAAGTCATTGGTTCACCTGCACCGATCCAATCTCCATTGTACATCTTCTCAACCAACCTGACCAATGACAATCAGTGGCAAGTGCTATAAATGGTTATCCATGACTGTTTCAGAAATACTTAAGTATTAATGAATACCACTAGTCATTTTGTGTTGTAATCCTCATTTATCTGGGTAATTAATTCAAGAGGACTTTGGCCATACAAATCTAGAAATAAAAATCCCATTCTTGCTTCCAGCCACACTGCATTTGATTGACATTTAGCAGTGATTAATAAATTGACCGTCTAGATAACATAGATGTCTAAATTGTGATTTTTGTCTTGAATGGGACAATTAAGCTCGTAGGCTAAGGGACAGATGTCTAACCTTTTGAGGTACCTGGACATTTAACTGATGTAATTTTCTATGTAGCTGTTTGACATTGTCATATGTAGTCCTGGTCATGGTTCTGACTGTCTTGTTGTTTTTCAAAATGCTTGTTGGCTCTGTCTTACACTGTTCTCACTGATCTCATAAATAAACAGGCTTGTTGTTAAAGAGTAGCCCAAGCACAAAGTGTGATGTTGTTGACATTTTATAAGACTTTTCTTGGTCCCTGACTCCCAATAAAAGAAATGTTGTATTAACTGTGAACTCGTGTTGATTTGTTGGAAAAGACAGCTCCCATAGCTTGCTTTCACTTGTATCTGTATAAATTGAAACTAGTTATGATGTCTAAGGACCAATTACATAATGAGATAAAAAAAATCCATATTCAGCCTGCTGTGGCTGGGAGTTCAATGCCTCTCCCCTGTTCAGATAAGCATGATTCTTCCCATTTTGTGTGGTAATGGAGTAAGAAAGTACTATCTTTTCCCATCTGCAGTATTGCTTCATCTTACCTGGATTACCCTTTAGAGTGCCAAGTGAAATCCAGAGAATTCTCTAAATCGCAAACATCATTTTCCAGGGGTTAAAACTCTTCAGAATTACCACTGGCCTTGAGATATCACAGCACCAAGAGACCTTGAAGCTTCTTCCTCCATCGGTAGTCTCTGGATCGTCGAGTCCCCATCTTCTTTCTCTTATGAGCACATGCTATCCATCTCTGCCTTCTCATACCTCTCCCTCCATTTTCTCACATGTGTATACTTTTGTCTGCTATTCCTTCTAAAGTCTATCACCTGATCTTCAAGTCTCTTCCCAGCAGTCATTTGTTCTCGGTAGACTTCAAGCCATCAGTATGCTGGCATCCACACCAAGGCGCTTTTATAGCATCTTGTTAGATGTCCCAGCAAGTCATGATGGCTTCTTTGCCAGTCTCCTTTCTCTGTAAGAGATCCGAAAGCTATGCTGTTCAGCATGGTAGTCATTTAGCGTATATTGTTCTTTCAGCTTAGGTGAATTAATATTAAATGGGATTCAGTTCCTCATCTCTACTGACTACATCTCAAGAACTGAATGACCACATGTACCCAATGTGCTCCCCCCTCTCCCAACCTATAAGCAACATGGTTACACACTTCCCCTTGATACACATTTCTTGTCCAGCTCTAGAGGACAAAGATGATGTTTTGGTGGGTATTTCACCCTCTATGATTGATGCTTTTAAAACTAAGATATTTATTATATCTCAGGGATGCAGCAAGAAACAGAATGGTCCTTACATCTATAGTGAATAATATTAATATATTTATTTTAGTTATGTAGCATCACCCAATTCATAAGTTCCCATGCTCAATTGCCCTTGGTAATTGCTTAGGGTATTTAAATACTGATACCCAAGATTTTTTTTTTCAAAGCCTTGCTAGAGCTTTGAATAGGCAGATAAACTGGAAAACTATTGATCTATGGAAATATAATATTAAAATGAGCCCTGAAGTCAGGCCGGGGGTGGGGGAGCATAGGCTTATAATCCTAGTTACTCCAAGGGCTGAGATGGGAAAATTGCAAATGCAAGTGTTACCTGAAGTACAATGAGTTCAGGCTCAGCCTAGGAAATTTAGTGAGACCTTGTCTCAAAGTAAAACATTAAAAAGGTTAGGCATGCAGAAAGCCCAGTGCTAAATCACTTGCCTAACATATACTAAACCCTAGCTTAAATGTTCAGTAAATAAGTAAATAAATCAGTAAAAATTGAGAAAGCTAAGAATTTAGAATTGGCAGTTGATAGCAAATCAGAGCCAAAAGGAGAATATTTAAAAATTATCTGTTAAACATACATTCAATTCAATTTTTTAATTGGTCAAATTACCTCAGAATACAAATCGATACTTAGTCACTGCGTTAGTCAGATTAGCAAGATAATGACTCATATATGAGCCAAACTTAGTTTCTAATCTTAACAAATGCTCTTTTTGTTATAGTAAGCTGACCAAGATATTAAATTATCTTTAAACCAAGAAAGAATCAGTATCATAATTTTTAAAAGCTAACCATCAAATGTGAGCACTGTGGATTCTCATTGTTAAAACAAAACCCACACATGTACATACATCACACACACACACACACACCCCAGGAAAAAGGAGCTCCAGTATCTAGGAATTCTAACATCATTCTTACAAAGATCAATGTGCCTCTGTTTATCTCCACACTTAACTAGGACATTCTGCCTCTGAATAGCGGAAATGATAGTGGGAAGAGACAAACCAAAGAGTGTATTGTGCTCCTGCATTCTTGGTTCCCACCTACCTCATTTCAGGACATTCCATTCAGTTTAACATTTCACAGTTCAGGTGAAATCTGTCAGTGTGTCCCCAAGAGAAAATCTGGCCTTAACAAATAACTACTATTTAAAGAATAGCTTCTGGGACCGGCCTCCCATGCCCCAATTTCAGACTGCGATCATAGATGAGGAGAATCCTGGAGATCTGTCCTCTAGATCCCATTCTTCACAGCATGTAAGAGCATCCCTGGTAAATGCACCTTCCATTTTCTACAGCTGTGGTTCTCCACCTTCCTAAGGCTTCAACTCTTTAATACAGTTCCTGATGTTGTGGTGACCCCCAACCATAAAATTATTTTTGTTGCTACTTCATGACTAATTTTAATAGTTATGAATCCTAATGTAAATGTTTTCCTGATAGTATTTGGCGACCCCTTTGAAAGGGTTGTTGGACCCTCAAAGGGGTCTCGATCTGCAGGTTGAGAACTGCTATTCTAAAGCCACAAAAATTTAAACCGGTGTCCACACACTTCCTTTGAAGCACATTTTGGTGTTGGAGAGTCTATGAAGTTTGGAAATTCAAATTTCTGTTCCAAATCCCTCATGCTGTTTGTCTAATCCCATTTTCTCTTGCTCCCCATGGAGAGAAAAAACAACTGGCTCCCATTCTTTCTAAATTCAATCTCTTCATAAAGACACCTACCTCTCTGCCGTGTCTTTTCTGGAATGAATAATAATTTCCCATCAGGAAATCCTCTCTTGGACTGTGCATGTTCACCACCATGTCACGTATATGCATCCTCATTGCATAATGTTCTTATTTCCAACAAGCCAAGGCCCACCACACAAAAACAAGCACATGAATCATTATTTTCATGAATGAAGTTACAGGTCCAATAATAGACACTGAATAAAATGGTTGAGAACAATTGTCTTCTAATAATCAAGGGCCTCCCCCCCCCAAAAAATTATCATGTTTTCTTGCACAAAATATTGACAAGCTGCTGCTTTGGGAGAGATGAATTAAAAATTAAATGATCATGTTTCAGTTTCCTTAAAGCAATCCCCCACCCCATGCCCTACAATGGAATATTCCGTTCAGCATTCCACAGCAGGAGCCACCAATCCTTGGACAAAAATAGATTTGGTATAGGGCATTCAGTCAATGGAGTAATCCAATTGTCTGAACATTCTTCTCTGCTTTGTCATTTACATTTTAATAAATCCCAGAATACAGCAGACTGCCCTGAGCTGCACAAGTGTGGCTAACCACGTGCAGGTTACCATATGTAGCAAGGGAATCCAAACACACAATTCCTATAACCTGTCGGTTCCTTCCATGGTACAGAGATACACTTTCAAATTAAAACTTGTATGGCTTTCAAAGTGTTTGCTACCAGTGTCTTGTTAGTATACTCAGATGTCACGAGTACGGAAAGCTGTGGGAAGAGGGTGTGTCGCCAGGTGATCTTGGAATATTAGTGCCTGTGAGCGCGAGAGAGAGAGAGAGAGAGAGAGAGAGAGAGAGAGAGAGAGAGAGAACACAGAGCTATTTCGTTGCCAGTTTCCTTTCTCTTCAACCAGGAAGCTCATAGAACCACATTTTAAAGTCATCTCACATTCTACATTGTCAAAATGTCAGGCAACCCAGCCTCAACAGATGTGTATGTGTGTGTACATGTGTTTGCATGTGTGTGTAATTATTTTTATTAATCTATATGCATAACTTAGTTCATGCATATATTGGCCACCAGCTGCTTCAATGCTTTGAGACATTTGTTTTTCTGGCTTAATAGAGCCCGGTGAATTTTTATGATGTAGCAGATCTGATAGTGAGGGAGTGAGGCTCCTCATGGTATGTTTGTGCTTAGAGAGGAGGAAAGGCCAAAGAAAGAACTCTAGAATAAGATCTACTAGTAACATATATATGTTACTATGTATAATATGTGAATATCACTATGTATATATATATTACTAATATATATTATGCATAATACGATATTAATATACAATATTTTAAAAGTACCTATAACAGTGTGTGTGTGTGTATATATATATATATATATATATATATATATATATATATATCTTATATATAACTAATACTACCAGAAACCTTTCACTGTAGGCTTCTCCTCTCAACTCTCTGATTACCGTTTTGTAGTAACAACTACCAAAAGACCAGTGTGATTTCCCACATCAGTGAGTCAGATTCATTTTTAACTTGAGATAAATTCTAGTGCTAAGTTCATCTTCTCGCTGCTGCTCAGAAGGGTTAAACCACTTGCCATGGGGACTGTGAACATTTCTCTGATGCTCCATGAGAACTGGTGCCAGGTGGAGGGTTGGGGGCACCAATACCATAGTGTTCCAGCACAGAAATGAAGTTAACAAATAGCCAGTTACACTACGATACACACCCCAACTCACGAGCATTTCCTGGGTCCTGCAGTGGTTCTTAACTCTTACCACAGTGTGCCAACTCATAGGAAAGCACGACATAGCCATCAACAGAATAATCACAGTATCACACACACCCTGAGAGCAGAACCCTTTTCAGCTTCTTGCTCTTCCTGAAGTGCCGTGGGCACATGAACTCACAAACACCACCATGGTTATAGAACAGTGGGTTATGAATTTAGATGGTACTTAACAAACTTGAATAAATCAACTGTCTTGCTGCTTACTGGGGAGAATTTCTAGTCCTGTTTTGGACCATGAAGGCTGAAATGTGTTGACAACTTTGTTTTCAGGACTGCAAGGCCCTTGGTTCTAGGTCCAGTTGTATTGCTAAAGTTTGGGTAAGGTTTTTTTTTTTTTCCTCCCAGGGTTCATGTGTCCCCCAAGGTGACCTTGTGGGACTGTGGTTTGGAACTTTTAAGATGTGGGCCTATTTGAATATCTTAAGCTATTTGGGGGCATGCCTTTAGACTGATGAAGGTATTTCTTGTGGAAGCCTGATTAGTTCTCAAAAGATTAGAACAAAAGCCAGAGCCTGGGCCTACCTAATCTCTCCTACTGTTTCAGGTATTCACCCCCCCCCCCACATGCTTCTGCCAGAAAGGGCTCCAGCCAAGAGAAGGTCCCCATAAGAGCCTGCAGTGTGTTGTATCAGCCTCTAGCTTCCAAACCTGTAAGGCAAAGAAAGCACCGTTCTTCCTAAAGTTAACCTGCCTTAAATGTTGTGTCTTCACGATTACTGAAAACGGACGAGTTGAGCTATCTATAACTATTTTTCCACAGCATTTTGAACTTGACTCAGCTTTTACATAAAATGAGAAACACAGTAGATGACATATTTATTTTGCAAAGATTTTAGCACTAAGTATGGTCATGTTTTAACAGGACCTTAGAACACACACACACACACACACACACACACACACACACACCTTTACAGATGCATGCAGACTCTAGAAAAGTGAACACGGCTTTCAGAACAGACTGTGGATGTTTCGGTCAAATTTCCTTTTTAATTCCAGGTTCACAGACTTTAAGTGATGAAGAAGCTACCCACACTCACCTTCCTGCTCAGAAATTCCAGCCCAGATGGTTTAGAAACATGTTCCCTTGATTGAAGCACAAAGACCTCCTCCAGATGTCCTTGGATAATACATCTGATCACCTTTCTGTTTGTTTATCCTTCGGATATTTAAAGGAAATGCAGGATGTCCCTTCCAGGGTCTTCTCTTCATCAGGTGACACATGCTTAGCATCTGACCTACAGCACCAACACAAATCCCTTATCATCCTTGTGGGCTTCATGCCTGTGTGTCTACCTGTCCCCTGGAAGATGGATGCAGTTTTGTAGAAGAAATGTGTTCACAAAAAGAAAGGAGAGCTATGGTGGCCGAGTCTTGTATTTCTATGATTAAAGATTAATATTCATTTTTGTAACCCTTAGCATTATCAACCCACATTACCTTACTACATGAGTCTGCCAAGCACTCATTTCTTCAGCCTTAGATTCAGGCCAGATTCCAGGCTCTCCAAAGTATTTTATTTTACTTTATTGTATGCATGGATGTGTTCAGGCACACAGGTATGTGAGGTTACCCATGCAGTCTGTGTGTAGAGGCCCTAGGACAACCTTGAGTACCATTTCTCAAGCACAGTTTGTCTTTTCTTCTTTCTTAGATGTGGTCTCTCACTGGTCTGGAGCTTGCCAGCTAGGCTAGACTCCTAGCAAGCCACAGGGATTCACCTGTATCCCTCTCCCCACAGCCAGGATTAGAAGCATTCATCACTATGCCTGGCTTTGAAAATGTGTGCCATGCAGACTAAACTCAGCTCTTCATCTTTGAAAGGCAAGCATTTCACTGACTGAGTGTTGAATCTTCCTATGTTCCTGCTGCCCCCCCCCCCAAATAAGTAGATTAGATATGTTAAATATTTCTCTAAGGTTTTAATTCACCAGATTCACTCAATTTACCCCAAAGAAGCAAAATTTAAGTGATTTGTGCAAGTTATAGTTCTAGATAGTATTGCACCCCAAAACTGTATCAGACTATCTCATTTCACACAGTATGATCACGTTTTAACAGGACCTTAGAAAACACACACACACACACACACACACACACACATACACACAAGAAATTATATATATATCCTTCAGCTATTTTAAGGGAAAATGATGTGCCTTCCCACATCT
Source organism: Rhynchomys soricoides (assembly GCA_019843965.1). Taxonomy (NCBI): domain Eukaryota; kingdom Metazoa; phylum Chordata; class Mammalia; order Rodentia; family Muridae; genus Rhynchomys; species Rhynchomys soricoides. The sequence continues at coordinate 2,920,647 of JADRCH010000132.1, read as the reverse complement.
TCCCTTTGCTGGACCAGGAAGCAGACCTCTATATATTCTGACAGTGGCAAGTGCAAGCTGGTTGGATCAGCACTTTGCTTCAGCTAAGAGAGGAAAATTTCCATCCTTGAGGAATGGAGATGGCCACCACATTTCCTGATGCGTTTATTAACTGTACCTGCCTCTCTCTTGTTCTCTTGTTCAGGTTAATAAATAGCCCTTTGTGAAAGAGGAATTTTAGAGCAAGTGGCACCAGGATTCTTATGCTCTCAAGGAAAAAAAAAAACCATGTAAGAGTCAATCTGACTTCAAAATACATCTTTCTAGTTTCTCTTTGAGTGAAGTGGTCCGTGTGAGAGGAGGGATTGGTGAAAGGTGGCTGGGGTCTGGTACCTACCCAAGTGATTTAGTTACTGACTGCCCAAGGGAACTCATGAGAAGGTATTTCAACTGACTTCAGATTCTCTAAATAATTTGAACTCCATGAAAAAGCCCTTACACAGTCTGGCCCCAGAGGACGAAATTCTTGCATGTCTCCAGGGGGTCTGTCTAGGCTATCAGGTGACAGCAGAATCTAGAAACTTCAAAAGCCCTGTTCCATGTTTTTTTCTTGCTCTTCCTGTGTTGAGACTTGGCAACTTGCTTCTCCTGTTCCATTTGCTAGTGTTATTCATTCCCCTCCTTCTCTCCTTCCCTCCCTCCCACTTCCCCCTATTCTCCTCTCCCTCCTCTCTCCTTTGTCTTTCTTCCTCCCTTATTTTCTCTTTCTTTTAAGAAAAGATTTATTTATTTTTACGTGTATGTGTGAACGCCTGCATGTATGTGTGCACCACATACATGTCCACAGCCCACAGAAGCTAGAAGAAGTCATCTGCTCCCCTGGAGCTATAACTGCAGGTGAGATCTCCAGAACTGCACACTAACACACAGAAGCTAAGACTGTTTGGCTGTGGTGTCTGCGTGGCTTCATTTTTGTTGTACCACTGCTCTCCTGAGAGTTTGCCCTTTTAACTATGTAAATATGTCCCGTCACCGTAGGAGCACATGTATCATCTGGCTCTATGTAAATTTTATTTGAGAGAAAAACATGAAAAGAGAAAAAAAGGGAGGAGGGGAAAGAAGAGAAGGAGAAAGAGGGAAAAGGGAGGCTTCCTGAGATGGATCCTAAGCCAACTTTTTGTTTGAATTCCTTTGCACATGTCTTTTTGCTCCCTGGTACCTAAGAGTGGGGCAGGTGGGCACTGTCAGACCCACACAGTCTCTTCTTGCCTTCCAAAGGTCTGCACTGATCACACTCACAGTCTCACTACACTGCTCTCCTCACAACTGTCACTCAGGTTCAGGAAGTGACCTTGAAGGCTGACACACTGGCTGCCTGGCCCCACCCAGACCTTTTCATTCAGTCCATTTGGGAGAGAGACTGGGGCTGGCATTTCTCATAGGTTGCCAGGCTGCCACTGCAGATCCTGGCAGGACATGCTGGGGACTGCTGCTTGAATTAAAAAACCCTCATTTTGTCCTCTCTGAATGTCTCTTCAGTAGGATAAACAATGGCTATTCCTTTAACCTCCCTCCATGACTCTGATTTCTAGGACTCTTTTGTTTGTTTGTTTTTGGGGGTTTTGAGAGAGGCTGGATTGAATCCACAGCAGCCCTGACTCAACCTCTCACATACCGAGATAGCCAACATGAGCCACCATTCCCAGATGTATGGTTATCAGTTATCACGAGTTCTATGAATTTTTCAAAACCTATGTATATCAGAATGGCTAGAACCAGATTTGGGTCAGATGCTAACTCTAAGACACTCATACACAGATGCACAGACACACACACACACACACACACAGACATAGACACACACACACAGAGACAGAGAGACAGAGAGAGAGAGAGAGAGAGAGAGCCATACACACAGACTCAGACACACAAACACATCCCCACATACACAGAGGCACACATAGACACACCGACAGTCTTGCACACAGGCATATACATATGTACACAGACATCTAACACACACAGACATGCAGACACACACACACACACATACAGAGAGAGAGAGAGAGAGAGAGAGAGAGAGAGAGAGAGAGAAACTGTTTCCAAATTATCCACTCTGATTCCCAAGCTAGGGTAAGCTACTCTTATCCAATACTATGCATGTACAACATCCACAGCTGCTCTCTCATCTTGATAAACCGGATACTGGAGGAAGGAGCAGGCAACATGAAGTATACAAGACTACATTTGAACTCTCTACTCTTCTGACTCTAGCAGAGATTTTGGAGAATTTGTTTTTAATTTTTTGAATCCTAAGATCACAGAAGTAAGATAAAGGGTCTTGATGTTTTCACTCTGCTAAAAAACAAGAAAGAAAGAAAGAAAGAAAGAAAGAAAGAAAGAAAGAAAGAAAGAAGCAAAGAAACAAACAAAGAAAGAGAAAACAAAACAGAGAGCTGGGGAGATGTTTCAGTGGATAAAATACTTGCTGAGCAGGCCAGGGTTCAGATTCCTAGCACTGCATACCAACCAGGTAAGTGTGGCATCCCACTCCCACTCCCACACTCTCTACAGGTAGAGACTGGGGTTCCACAGGTTTCCAGCAAGACGAGCAGAAACAGTTAGACCTGGGTTGAGAGCGAGCCTGCCTCATGAACTTCACTGGAGGGTGATGAAGGAAGACACCCAATGTTAACTTCTAGCCTTCACACAGATGGTGTGTACACTCGTACACACATGTGCTGGGTCACACTTTCCCACCAAACAGATGCCCACCACACACATAAACACAAAATTGTTTTAAAGTCCTAGATTGCTTAATTTTGAGTCCAGCTTGCTATTGGTTGTGCACATTCTAAATTCTGGTTGTGTCAATTCTAAATTGAATTTAGAATTCCACTGAAAGATGTAACTGCTTCTGCTTGACTTCTGTCCTATATTTGCAATGATGTTTTTAAAATTATGACCCATCATTGGCTTTCAGCTTACTAAACATAATAATCAAAGTATAGTATGTCCTCATGTTTTACCAACTGTAGTAAAACAACTTTTGACTTCATCCTACACATTGATGCTGATTTTGTTTTTTTCTAAGTTTACTACTCATGATGATTGGAAATTTGCAGAACAGGAATTACTGTTGCCAGTTTTACTACTTTTATATACTCTCGAAGTCTCTTCCTCTTTGCCTCCATGATGTTCTCTCTGCTTCATCACATCCCATCAGGACAAAGCAAATGAATAGATTAACATCTTATGAAACTGAAAAGCCAGATTTGATCATTTCTAAATGGGTCCTATGGTTTGGTCCCCAAACCACTGTTGTAAAAGTCAAAGCTTTAATGATTTGACTGACACATAGAGTATTGGAAGGAATATTATCAAGGAATATCTTTTATCCAAATTAGGCTAAGCCAATCAGGTCACACCATTGTACTACACTGCATAGAATTATATGTCTGATTCATAAATAGCTACTTACGTGTTTGTCCAAAGTAATATAGTAGTTTGTGATAAACCAAAAGTTTACAAAATTATAGAACCAACTGGCTCTACAATATTTCAATTATTTGTTACATACTTTGTATTTAACTCATTAAATAAACATTAAGTGAGGGCCTACTAAGTCCTGGGACTCCAACAACGAATAATATGTAACCTAGTCCCCAAAATGCTCACCCTGTGAGAAGAAGCAGGCATGTAAAACCATGCAGGTCCTAAGAAATATCCAGTGCCACAAAAATTAGTGGTGTAGGTTCAACTTGACTGAAAAGAGAAGAAATGTCTAAAGAGTGACAAACGATGAAATTTGAGAGTCTCCATGAAGGATGGCTGCTCAGTGCCTTGTTTAGTAAGTGAACATCATGAGTGTTGTGAGCCAGGGTAGATGACGAATTTTTCATTCCAATGTCAAATCAAAATGGCTCAGACACTCTAGAAGACTGTTACCTCTGACTCCTTCCCATCTGTTCTTGTACATAATTATGTCAAGTGCATTAAAACACATGTGCATAAGAGTCACTGGGTGGAGAAAACACGCACAATCTTTGAGCTGTCTTTCTATTCCTGAGAAAATGCATCCACTTCAGTAGAATGTTCATTCCTTGAAATAGCAGGAATGCTTTGCTGTTCAACCATCTAGCTAAATAGATACATCAAAGATGCACACACGGAAATGCAGTGTGGACCTATACATGGGGCCCTCATTTCTTCTAAACAATGGCACATCTTCTGAGGCTCCTAGTTAATACCACAGTATATAATAAGCACAGACAAGTCTCTGGGTAGTAGAAATGACTTGGCTTATATAGGGATTGAACTTGACCATGTACCAGGGTCATAGCAGTCCACTGTAAAGTCCTGTGATGACAGAAAACGGTGTCTTCACGGTTTGAAAATTTTCATTGTCTTTTAAGATACACATCTCCATGCCAGTTATGTGATTCACACCTGTAATCTTAGCTTTTATGAGGTTGAGGCAGGAGGAATGCCATGAATTTAAGACCAGCTTAAAGCAACATAAAGAGATCTGGTCTCAAGAAAGCAAAACAAAACAAACACATCTAATTGTAAATGAAGAAAAGGCTTAACACCAACCCTGCAAGTTGAGTTGATTTTGAGACATCCTCTCCCAAGGTGGATCATAGAAGCTTCTATGGGCCTTTGGAAAAAAGGGTCAGTTTTCATTACTTCTTTGCTGTGATTAAAAACAAAAAAACAAAACAAAACAAAAAACCAAAACCAAAAACAAAAAAACCATGCCCAAGACAACTCACAGAAGAGAGTTCATTTAGACTATGAGACCAGAGGAGTTAAGTGTTCAACAGGGCGGGGAAACAGGACAGCTAGCGGCAGACATGGCAGCAGGAAGCTAGGAGACCACATCCTCCACCACAAACAAGCAGAAAGCAAACCGGAAGGGAAATAAGGATTAAAGCCTTAGTGCTCCCATCCAATGATGCACTTACCCCAGCCAAGCTGAACTTTCCCAACTGGGCCACCAATTGGAGGCCAAATGTTGAAGGGCCTAAGCCTACTTGAGACACATCTCATTTAAAACACCACAGGGTATATAGGCCATGACTTGTTAAGTGTGCCACCCGAACTCCAGAGGTCAAAGGATAATCCCCATTGACCCAATGCCATGCACATTTGAGAAGTAGGTTTTGAAAACTTTAAAAGTCCTTACAAAGCGAAGTCATCATAATCAGTCACTTGTATATTTTGCGTGGGAGCTGGTCTTCATTTTCAATTCCCTCCCCCTAGAATCCTTAGCTGGGGTGACTGGCTTACTCTCCACTGAGTAAGCAGGTCCTCCTGGCTGGATATTTGTTGCGGTTCTTTATAAAGTTATGTCATAAAGAGCTTTCAGAATTTTATCAGCTTCTGAACTCTAGCACATACATGCATTGTTTTGTGTGTTTTGTGTGTGTGTATGTTTGAACAGAGTGTGGGAAAGAAAGATAAAGGGAGGGAGGGTAAACACAGAGGGGGGGGAGAGAGGTGAAGAGGGAAGCTTGGAATCAAAGTATTAATGAACTCTCATTTGCCAATCTGTGTTTGGCTTCAGTGCCAGTGGCAGAGCCCATCCTCAACAGTAGACAGGAGGTGAGGCAGCCATGTGTTCATTAAGCAGCTCTATGTGTACAGGAAGCAGATCTCTCACATCGTCTTCATCCGGTTAGTCACCTTTTCTTTTCTTGCATCCTGCCAAATATTTAACCATGTGAAGTTCCATGAATACTAAAGAGCAAATGTCCTTAATATAGTATATTTTTATTGTGTAATTGACACACATGACTTCTTTGTGATAGAACACTGGTGCACATGACAACTTTATGTCAGGATGGGAACTAATTTTCAGGAGCCAACAGAGGGAGTGAACTTGGAAGGGATTTGCCCAGTGTTCTCTATCTCCTTACCTTTGTGCCTCTGCCCAACCCTCGTCTCTCCCATGTCTCCTCCCTTTAGGGCCTCAGGATTCCTCTCTGTACCTACGAGAGAATCACTGATGGATTAATCCTTCTTTAAGATATTATTTAATAAGGTGGGTTCCTCCCGTGGGTATTAGTGCTTTAATAAAGGAGCCTTGTAGACTGGAAAGATTTAACAGCTTAGAGAGGCAGTCTCCCAAGACAGATCTTTTGACACCATGGAAGACATGTAAAGGTGAGAGGAGGAGCCTGGGTAAATCGCTTTTATTCCTGTTTCCTAACACCATTTAGCTCTGAGAACCTCCTAAGCAGACCATGCCCCTCTTTTGTTCACGAAGCTCCTGCTCTTTCCATCCTATGTTCCTGCTCATCTAGACACTCAGCACTTCCCCCTTACTCTTACAGTCTTCAAGTCCAAGCCCACTGGAGTCCAAATGCACAGGTATACCCAAGCAGGAATTCTCTCTGCCATAGGCATCTCCATGTCCTTGTGCCAGCAAAGCTAGACAAGTTCATTCAAATCACATGGGGAAATCCAGTGACAACCAGGGTCTCTGAAGCATACCTAAAGTCTCCTGGAGCCCAGAACGCTACTGTCTCAGAGCTCTTGCTGTGCCTTCTCTGGCTCCTTTTTAATTCTTAAGCTATTCCCCATTGGAACAGGACCCTAGCAACCAGGAACACAACTCTACCTGCCTTCTCCTTGTCCAAGTGCAACTCATGACCCAGGTTATTTCTACAAGTGCACTGACAACTGTGCTTATAAATAGAATCTAGCTGGAGTCCTACACACCAAGGCATGGGCCTCACCTCTCACCTTTGATCTCATCTGACCTTATTACTCATTGGACTCCTGTCCCTCCTTAACCTCTAGAGGCAATGGTCTTACCTTGGCTCAGGGTGTGGATACAGATAAGCCTATTCACATGGAAGAACTGTGGGATTTTCTTTTAGCTTCAAGTTCAAATGCAGAAAGTTAAACTGCAAAAGCAAAATAGTCACAGATAAAGGTCTAAAGGATTTATTTGCCAACTCCACAAGGGAGACTAATGGCATCCTCAACATCACCTCATTTTAACTTGTGGTTTTTTTCTCTCTCTCTACATACTCAGGTTTATTATTAATTCATTGCACCGTTCCCCACCCCACCCGCACGTCTTATATCTCCCCTCCTTTATCACTTTCTTCTTCTCTCAAGCATTCCTCTAATGGCCTGCCTCCTTTTTTTTTTTTTTTAAACACACACACACTCAGAATTATTAGCATGGATGGCAGGCCACTGCTCATCCACACAGTCTTAGAAACGGATTGCAGGACGGATGCCATTAATGGCCACTGTGTCCAGTCTGCTGCCATCAAGCTTGGGCACTCTCTGCAAGCTCTCTGCTATCATCATTTCAGATCTGAATTGAAACATCAGTTCCCCAAGGAAGCCTTCCATGACCTGCCCCCAATTAGGTCTTCTCCCTTTGTTTGTATTCTCACAACTTGAGGTAATGTCTTTTCCTCTATCATTCATGGCTTGCAGTTAGATATATTTGGGCTGGGATTTGACAAATGTGTGTTCCATGAACTGGCTATTTGGACTCTGTGGGGGTGGGGGTGGGGGTGATGGTGGTTGTGCAGATAGGAGTCTTTCATTCACCACTGCCTTTCTCTGCTAGGTCTTGGCTCATTCTTGGCTTCTAACATTGACAAGTTCGAACTCACAGTCACTATTATCAAGGCTAACCTTTATGGTCAGCTTGGTCTTATTATAAAACCAAGCCTGACTATAGAAAAGACATATATACATTAGCTTTTTCATTCCTTCCTTCCTTTATGCATTCTAAATTACACATAGGTGTCAAACACACACACACATACACACACACTCACACTGATATCTAGGTTAAGCATTACTACATTTAAGCTCCTTTTTAAGGAAACGAGAGTGGAGGCAGGTAGATGGCTCAGAAAGTAAAAGTGCTTGCCAGGTAAACTTGCTACTCAGCCTTCAGTCTCAGAAACTTGTGGTAGAAGAAGAGACATGGCTGTCAGAAGTTGTCCTGTGACCCCCAAATATTCCTTGTTTGTGGTATACATGTGCACCTGCACACACACACACACACACACACACACACACACACACACACACGATGATGATGGTGGTGGTGGTAGTGGTATTAGAAACAGGAAACAGCAGTGAAATGGAACTATGTTCCCATAAGAGGAGCTTGTTACCATGTAGAGAACAAAAGGTGGATAGTACATGATTATAATTCAAAGCAGAAACTGTCTGCTCTCTAAGTGAGTTAGAGTTGGTTTATGGACTGGTGGAGGAGGAGTCTCCACAGAGGACATAGTTGTAGCTGGCATGCAAATTAGAGAGCTCTTGGACAGGTGTGGTGGGAAGGCACATTGTTCTCTCTACAGTGTCACACACATGGGAACTGGCCAGTGCTGCTGGTTGCAGGAACTAAGGTATTTTATTCTAAAATTAGTGTTGTCATTGGAATCCCGTGGGCAGAACTAATCTGAATGGTTACAGGAAGATTCCCTCAGCAGGAAGTATCTGCTGTGTTGGTCATGTGACCTCCAGCACATATATGTTGATCATGTGACCTCCAGCACATATGCGTTCTTTGATCCCTGTTTCTGGCTATATCCAGTGTTTGGTAGTATGCCTATAGACTGGGTCCTTGAGTTTATAGGACAAGCATTTTATGGAATGAGCTATCTCCAAGTAGCTCCCCACTTCCCAGAAGAGGGATCCTAACCTCTGCTGTCAGCTGAGTCACCTTGATTCTTGTTGCCTTTGGTTAGAGACTTGGCATTTGCATGGTTGCTATTGGTTTAGTCTTGACCTCTTGAAATAAATGATTGGATCCTCACCCATCTTTTAGAGCTGGGACTTCCTATTTCTCTTTTCAGATGAGAACAATGAAACTTGTAAGTAATGGGACAGATTTCCAAACCTCACTCCTTTCTGTGAAAGATAGAACTGACATTTGGTTTGTCATCTCTTTTACTTTTAAAAAGAATGAGTAAGAGCAAAATTTCACTACAGCAGTAACAACCTAGTGAGTCCTTGCCATGCATATATGCCATGTAATTGTGTGTGTGTGTAATGTTGTATATCAATAGTTTTATATGTGTGGATATATATGCTCATTATTATATATATTAGATAATGAGTACATACATACACCCCCCACACACACCCACACCCACACACCCCCCCCACATATGTATACTCATTGTCCCATATGCAATAGCTTCTCAATAAATACCCAAATGCCAGTTCTACCTTTGACCTCAGGTAGTACTATGTACATCAATTTGTCATCTATGGTCTATTCACCAGATGCTCAAACATAGAAAGTCATCCCTTGACTTAATGTCTAAACATCATGCATCTATGTTTAGTCCCTTAGCATTCACAATGCCGTGATTCTATGTTCACTTTCTGTTCTTTGTTTCCCATCATGTCCTACCTTCCCTGTTCTAGATAGTGTGTGCTTGGCACAATAGGAGCACATTGAAACACTCTGGGGGGAACGAACCTTCTGTGGACTTTTTGTTTCTCTCCCTGTACCACTAGTGCTTCCAGAGACTCAGAAAAAAGTTTTTTGGAATGGGAAGCATTTCATCCAAAATGCCACTGAAAGACATTGAGTTAAATAAAAAGACAACAACAAAAAAGTAGCCACTGTAGACCCACATTTCACACGTGTCTTGTTTAAGAGTCACAACACTCTAGCTCAGACTTTTCTTCCTGGGTCTAGGGAGACTGCATTGTTGTAGGAGACTTTGTATTTGATCCCTAGAACCCAAGTGAAAAAGATGGGTACACTGGCCACTCTTTTAATCCCAGCGATGGGAGACAGATGCGGGAAGGTTCCTGAGGTACCCTGGTGAAGTAGTCTTGCTTATTTGGCAAGCTCCAGGTCATAGGGAAACCTATCTCAAAAGCAAAAATAGGTGGGTAGTTCCTGAGGAACAGCACCTGAAGTTGTCATCTGTACATATATATACATGCACAGTGACATGTGTGTACCTGCATACACACAAGTGTGATCACACACACACACACACACACACACACACAAACACACACATGGAGAGGCATTTTCACGGAGGAGAACTCAAGCTCAGAAAGTGAAGTTGCCTTCAGTCAGGAATTTGTAGGAATACTACAGAATGAAGGCAGACTCACAGTATGACTCCAACCCTCATCTGCTTTATTAACAGGTATTTTTAAGTGCCTACTATGAGTCAACCCTTCTGTTAAGACCTAAGGATGTGCCAACGCAATAAGTTGACCAGGACCCGTCTGCAGAACGCTCACAGCACTGCAGAAAGACACGTGATTAGTGAGAATACTGAGTGCAATGGTTTTTTTTGCCCAGAAAAAACCAAGATGAGGTAAGTGTGCTCCCAGGTGTTCCAAAAGTGGTAAATAATGAAAACCTTCTTTAGGAGGATACATCACACTTAATAAAGCAATTATTCCTTTCCTCTCCTCTTTATTCCTGAGCCTTTTAAATTCTCATTATTAAGGAATTTCTTTGAAAAACTATGGTTTTTAATGGTGTGTAAATTGTGTAATTATTCCTATTACATACTCTGAAACTTTTGACAGACAACATTTTAGGCATATAGAAGTTTAGAAAAAAAACTAGCCATAATGATGTCACACAATCTATGAGCTAGAAACATGTGAGGGTTCATTTCGGTCCTCCTGAGCCCCTTTGCATGAGGTCAGGAAAGCCCAGCTCACAGGAGAGTGAGCTCTGAAGTGGCAGCAGCAGGCTGTGGGCCGCAAGGACTTTGTGCCCTGGTCTTGTTTACAATTTGTCTGAGGCTTCTTGAGCTCAGCCCGGCCAGATGGACCCTTCCTCTCAAATATCAGACCTGATCTTTTCAAATAAAACAGTACAAAGCAGCACATTCAAAGCTTTGATCCAACTGTTTACTTTGTATTTGTGTGTGGGGGGGGGGGGGATGAGGACAAAGGAAGGATTTATTAGGCCTTGCTGTGGGTGGCCAGTGCAACCACTGGGCATGTGAGGGGGAAATTTTGGAGGACAGCACCAGCACATTTTGGACACTTGTCAGTATCCGGATGCCTGGTGCTTTAGCTAACATCTGTCAACTGCTCTAAGGACCTTGTTCTTTATTTCAGCCTTCTTTTTCATTAAAGGAAAGTTCCCTAAAGAGGAGTCCAGAGCTGATCAGTCCTTTTCTGTGCCTTATGACAGGTGGGAGAGTCAGGTCTTAGGATTCTCTTTTAAAGTTCTGTGCTATCTCTGGGTGATCCACTTGCCTTTTCATAAGTGACTTCATATTTTCAAAGCAGCCTATGTGGGATAAACTATTTGATTCACACCCTTCTGAAACAAGTGGTTATGCGTGCATGCTCTCTTTCTCCCTTATCTTCCTTACACACAGCACACACTTACACGACGCAGTCATGTCTGTGTTCTGATCATAAGAAGGAAGAATATTGACTCTTGCTTATGAGCTCAGAAACACCTGTATTTCTGTAGAGTAGGTGTGCTTTGCCCAGTTTAGAGATTTTAAAATATGCTGTAGGTCAGAGAGGTTAGTAACTGGCTCCTTGATGCTAAGTATGAATATACATTATCATATCAGCAAAAGAAGAGCTGAGCTAAGACTCACACCAGATATCTTGGTCACAAGATATGTTTAATTTGTATCTATTGACTGAAAATTCTTTGCCTGTACCGAATATCCAATATAGGGACAACTGCTCTCAGGACACAGTCCTTTAGGTCTGCTTTCTTGCTTTTTTGTGTTTAGTAGAGACTGGAAACATCTCTGAGACAAACTGCAATGAAGATTTTTGAGATGGAGCAAATGGTCAGAATACATAACACTCTGAATTGGTTACCTTCCCCTGAGATGGAGCAGATCTGTAGTGTTCTCTTAGCTCCAGGGAAGAGGCATGCTCGTTAGCCAGCATCCAGTGTCTGGAGCCTATACATCCACAGGGCAAATAGGGAATTGTCTTACTGCTCAGCTCTAAGTCTCCCTGCCTCCCCCTTCTCAGTCCCCAGATAAAACTGTTGCACATGCAGCCTACGGTCTCTGGAGAGTCCCAGGAAAGGACCATAGAAAGGAATTTAGAAATTCCAGAGCAAACTCAACACATAAAGCTAATGAACTGCCATGTGTAATGAAATTAACTGCCTTAGAACAAAACCAGAGTCAAAGACCCAAGTGATTTCTAGATTTTACAAAGAAATGAAACCTTTTGGGGAAAAGAGATTAAAAAAATTTTTTTTTCCATGTTTCCAGTGTTTTGAACTATCTGGTTGTTGTGGGAGAGAGCAGGAGAGAGTGAGGAGGACTGGGCACTATGATTTAATTGCTTGTAATCTAACTTTGCTTTTTGTCCCTACTTTTCTTCCTTTCTTTGTTTTCTTCTTCTTCTTTTTTGTATCAGTTAATCTGTTGGTTACATTTTCAGCTTTTCTTTGCTTCTGGTTTCATTTTCAGATTGAAAAAAAAAAATGCTAGGCACACAGGGCTGCTGTCTGGTTGCCATGGTGACCACAGCCTATTATCCTGCCTTGTCATTCATCAAGAAAGAATTGCACTTGACAGAGGCAGAGGGAAATGCCTGCAGTCTGCAGCATAGGAAGGGGAAAAAGCTTTTCTTGTCTTCTGTATACGTAAAGGCCCTTTAATGCCCGTTTAGTTACATGTTTTATTTAGCATTATTTATTACTTGTAACGCTGATAATTGATACCTGTAAAAATACAACCCCTCCCTTCAATGTATTTAACGTGCAATTTGTCCATTTGCTTTGCTTTGCTTTTCCCATTTCAGACCCATAACTGGTGTTACACCCCCACTCCCTGCCACCACAAATACTGAGTCCATTCCAGGAATAGAAACCGCCAAAGGATTGCATTCTCCTCGGAGAATGATCTCTATGAAGGTAGCTAACCCAGTCAGCTTCTCCTCTTTTATAATCAACACGTTCCTGTGTCTTGCTGTTCCTAAAACCTATGAGTGCTGCGTATGGCCAATGAATAATTGAATCTAACTACTGATTAAATTATTTCTCCAGGTGTGCAATGTCTGTGAAATACGGTGCCAGCAAAAGAATTCCAAACCGTGTCGGTCTTTTCATGAGATAATCACATATAAAATCAGGATTGTTTCTTTTACGAATGTGGGTCTACATGGAACCCATTGTTCTTCAAAGGCAGGAAAGGGCTCTTGCTTATTATCTGGCTAGTCCTCGTTACGGCCACCTGAACGAATCCAAAGTCTTCCAAAAATAAATGGTCTCATGACTTTTGTATGTTTAAACACCTAGGCTCTTGTTTATTTTTTCAAGTCTGATATTTTCCACCTCATTATTCACCTCTTAAAACGTCTGTATCCGGCCAGGCCATTTTAAACAAGTTTGCTGATGGCTTGCTTTGACCCTCCTGGAATTGTTTGGTTTCCTTGTTAAGGTGAAGAATGTTGTAAAAGGGGCAGTATTCTAAATTGTGACCTCAAAGGGTGGTGTCTAAATATCTTCTCTTTTGTGTCTGATCAAGGAGAAGATGGACAATGTCTATACGCCATCCTCAGTTGGTAACACTGCAGCCGTTAGCATAACCAGCGCTGGGGGAGATTAAACCACACTGGCTCCAGTGTGCATGCACAACTGGAGTGAAGAATATTGTCTCCTGAAGTTCCAATTCCATTCTGTCTGAAGACTATCTCCTGCTATGTATGCTAAAATACATGACACCAGGCATAAGCACTATTCCATTACAAATGAATCAGAGAGCGGCAGAATTATTTGGTCAGCTTGGTATTGAGATGGTTGAGATTCTGACCTTCCCACTACCTCCTTAATTATCTTGATAATTTTGGCAAGAGGAGGTTTGTGGGGTGGAGAGGGATAATTCTGAAAGAATTAAATAATTATAGCTGTCAGGAAATCCATCCAGGATTTTATAAATTCCTGAGGAATAGTTCAAAATCTCTTGATTTTCATCTTGTATAAGCTAAATCCATTAGCACATACCTTAGAGCATGTGTTAGATGCCCAGCCATGTATAAACACAGGGCCCGTGGAGGGTTTTTTTTGGTTTTGTTTTGTTTTGTTTTCGTCTTGACTTTTACAGAATAAAAATCATCATCATCAACAACAACAAAGAGAACAGACATTTTGCATTTAAAATCATACCTATTTCTTTCTGGTTCTCAGATTTTCCTTTAATGCAGCAGCAGTACCACTGTTCATTTCCTGTTCAACTTCAAACCTACCTTTTGATTTTCAGATGTCCCTTAGGCTAATGTTTTCACTGAAGAATGAAATGAACAGACAGAAACAATTAAGCAAGCAGATACAGTGAAAAGGAACACCGCCCAGCACTTTCACACGACTGGAAGTGTATGGAGGAATTCAGCTTGGAATCTGATCCTCCAGCCATGGGTTTTTTGCCGTTCACATCATTTTTCTTCTGCAACCCCCTCAGCCCCCAGTGCACTGCATGCCACTTCTCCTTTCTGGAAGAAAAAGATCGAGGCGCACAAAGGCCCAAATACTCGCGGGCATGGGAAATATTTTCTCTGCCTGTTACTAGGACCGGATAAGCTCCAAGAAAGAAAATCTACCTAGATATTTTAAACTGGGAATGTCTCCCCAAAGCCTGTTAAATGTTCACATGTGTCTTCATGAAATATGTAATATGGATTGTTTACACAGCCCTGATTGAGGGCATGAGCACCATTAAAAAGGATCAAGTTGGTTTAGGGATGGGAAATTGTAGAAACCAGAGCTGTTCTCCACGAGGAGAAATGTAGGTTTTTGGTTTCTTTTAAATAATAATAAGCAGGTATTGATATTAAAAGGTATTCCAACAACCAAAAGTAAACTGTTGGTGATTCTCTGAAGTTCTAAGGAATCAACTAGGCAGGAAGTCACTCTTCTCAAGCAGGTCCCAAGGCAAATGTTGATGACATCAATGGTGCTCTGACATCTCTCTCTCTCTTCCTAGTGCACACTAAGAGATTTTCCATGGCAGGAGCAAGGCATTCCTAATATGGGGTTTACTTTGTTCAGATATTGTGTGGTGATTTGAGGAGACTGGCTATAGCCTGTGATTTGAGGAGGCGATCACTGAGGATGGAGCCTCCTTGGTAAGCCTCAGAAGACCATAATTTTTAGCTGCTGTGAGGCTGCATGGCTGCTTCCCTCTGAATTCAAGCTTCTATTTCTATAACCCAGATGCAATGAGGAAGTGCCTATGATAGACTCAGAATACAAACCCCACAAAGATTAAACCTGGCAATGTCTTCTGCAAAATGATGCCACACCTTGATCCTGAATGAGGAAAATGGAAGAGATCCAAAGGATTATACTGAGTGGAAGACATGGCTTCCGCTTTCTTTCTTTCTGTCTTTCTTTCTTTCTTTCTTTCTTTCTTTCTTTCTTTTAAAGAAATGGAATCTATACCTCAGAATTTCTTAATAAAACACCTCTCTTGTAAAACAGAGTCTTTTTATTTTTATTGTTGTTGTGATGGGAATATATATTTTCATGCCATGGAATAGCTTAATGCTGTAATAGAGGAAGGTGGGGACAGCTGCTAGTAAACATAAAACAGCTGTATGCTGGTATTACAATGGATTTTTTTAATCTGAGATTCCAGGATGGGTAAATCTCTTACTCTACCAAATGGCTGGTTGCATGGAACTTAACTTCACATAATAGGGAGTATTTCCCGGGAAATGCAGGCACTTTATATCACTCGAAAGACCGAATGCAGACTTACTGCCTCCTCTCTGTTATTTACTTTTTAAAGGTGTTTTTAAAAACCTACAAATAAAACACCTAAGGAGTGTCAGGATATGGAGCATTCTAGTAAGGTGTTCTTCCAGAATTTATAAACAGTTCCAGAAGCAGTTTAATTAGTGACTTTTCAGCTGTCTGTAGAGGACTTGAGCAAAACAGGATTTTTCTACCAGGTAGATTAAGATCACTTGATCGTCAGACTTGTCTTTTTGACATACACGGAAGAGGCAAATCTAAAATGTCTCTGAATAGTTATTCCTGTATAACACTAAAAGCTAAAATGGCCAGACAGAAACAAAAGAGTAAGAGATAGATCAGGGTGGCAGTAGGCAAAAGGTCATTAAAAAGAACCTACCAAAAATGCCTATAGTATCACAATTATATGTATGAGATTATAATATATTGGGGAACAAAAGAACCTACTGACATAGATTTCATGAAACCTGCGAATCCACGGTGGCTCACCTAAAGGTCTACCCTGAACCCGTGATGGGGCCTTGTTGGGAAGATCTTTATCGGTTTTATAATGCAGAGGATCTCTCAAAAGAAGAGCATCACTGATAACAATGTATCTTAAGTCCAATAACACAACTCCTTCTAAGAGACTGTGAAGGGATAAGATGCACACAGTGGGGAGGCCATATGGACACAGAGGCAGGGACTGCCATTAGCCACAAGAGGTTGGGAGAGACACATGGAACTGGTTCACTATGAGCCCCTAAAGCAGGAACCACTTTGATTTCAGACATAGGGCTTCTAGAACTGGTGAATTACTCTTAATTTAAGACACACATCTGTGGCAATTGGTTACAACAGATGTAGGAAAGCAAGCCAGGGTTATTTGACCATGAGGGTTAAAAGACATCAAGGGACAACGGAGTGACTGAGCTTTCAGAAGATGATGCCCTGGACTGGATCTCATGTACAACCAGAATTCAGGGATGCGTTTTACCCAAAGCATCCTTCTTCTCTATCTACTTCACCATCTCTGACAGAAACCAGCTTTCTTCACTTGATAAGAGATACTCTCTGTTATCATCTCAGTTTTCCACTTTGCTGTTTCTATCACTTCATGAGACTGTATCTCTAGCCATATTTGCAAACCCTAGGGAAGGGGTCTATGTTGCCCATGGGGTCCTGTTACCAGTAAACTAATCATCAAAACTTAAGCCACCAAAATCTTATTAAATAGGAGGACCACTCCGGAGAAGACCTGATGAGTGGTGGATGTAAGTGGTACCAGGTACCAGTCATCTGGGTTCTTTTCCATAGGTAAATCAAGAGCTGTCTTTCTTGAGGACATTGGCACAACATTGTAGAGTCAGACTGGCAAGGGAGTCTGAGCTTTGTCAGTTATGGGTGGTATCGCATTAGGACATTGCATGGCTTCTCTCTCTTATTTCAAAAAGGCAAATATAGAAAGGGTGTAGCTCATGGTAGTATTTGCCAAGCTATGAGAGGCTGTAGGTACAATCGCCAGCCCAGAACAACAAACATGCAACAACAAATACAGAAGAAGATGTGGGAGTGTAAACCCAGCATTCCGGAGGCTAAGGCAGGAGGGTTATGAGTTCAAGACAAGACAGAGAATTGCAGGGCCAGACAGGGCTATATTGGACTCTATCTCAAAATAAAGATGGAGGTGGAGATAAAGTGAGGAAATTAAGATGGGGTTGTTGCTTGATAAAGAAGCTGCATCTAGAAGAATCTAAGAGACATTAGTTAAAGAGGATCACAGATACAGAGGGTTTGAGTGAGCGTAGGAGACAGACAGGGTCAGTTGCTTTATTTTCCCAGATGGCATTTCAAGCTTTAAGCTCCTGAGAAAACCAGGGCAGGAATTTAGGGTACTCCACTACCAGATTAGTGTTTCTTTGTTATTTACAGGATCTGTTCCCATTTCTATGGATATAAAATAAGGTCTAATTTAGAAGGTGTCACTCAAATAAGGAAAAAGTGTCACCATTAGAACAGACAAGAATGCTGGACTTTAGGCTTCATAGTAATGTGGGGTAAAGATGCTTAAAAAGAAAAAGGACCAAAGCGAGGGGTTGGAAGTTGAAAGTTGAGGAGCCCAGTTAAATGTCCACGGAATACTGTTTGCCCTGGAACTTACAGGATGCAATTATTTTGAGACGTTTAGAACACAGACAGAGAAGTCATGGTGGGATCAGAGCCCTTTAACTTTTAAGCTAATTTCTTATAACCACCAGATCTACTCTGTGTTTATTTTCCTTTTGCTTTCTCTCATTATGTAGTGATATTTGGAAAGAAACTACTTGGCTCAGTTTTTGTAGTGAAGAAAACAGAGAAAAAGGTATGCCTTCTGCAAGCCAGAGTTGACCCAAATAAGAGCAACCGCCATTGTGTGTGGCAAGTATAATCCAGCTCATTTTTAAACTTTATAATATCAACATGGTGCTCGATGTTTACATTTTAAAGTCCCGATAAGATCAACTATACTTTCAGATTGCAGTGGACCAGAAAGGTCTGGTTTCTTCAAAATAACATGATTACATGATCAGAATGGAGGACTCACATGTGCAAGCACACACACACACACACACACACACACACACACAGACACACACACACGGTTATATGCAAGTTGGACAAACATCTGTATACACACATCACTTATGATATGCACTATAGAGTATGTATTTGAAATGCTCCATTCTTGATACAGACCTGCTATAAATGATTAGTCTAAGCATGAGGCTATTTCCTGCATTTGTAGAAAGAGATCAATGCTAGTTTTCTTTACTGTGGTGTTGTGTGTTGTGAATGCAGCTAACAGAGGGACAGGTTGAGGTATACACTCTGGTATGAGAGGATACTCAAACAACTCACACTTAGCTTGGAGTCATTGTATTCCCAAAACACCATGACTAATTCCATTTATAAATGTGATTATTAAATTCCAATTCCTCCCAAGCTTTGACACGACAAACATCAGCACAGCAGTCCCACCACCAGCTGACTTACCCTGATATATTTTGCTTTGTTAATGATTCTTTTCTTCAATGTCCCTTGCTGTTCTAGGTCTGGGACAGTGTGTGCTGGAGCAACCCCCTGATCAGAAAACCTTTCTGAGAAGTTCCAACCTCTGGGTTTGCAATATCTCAACACTGATATTTTATAAATAAAATGTTATAATATGTAATAGTTAAGGAATTTGCTTCTTACAGTGGCCTCTGCAAATTAGGTGTGATTCTGATTCTAATTTTTGCC
The DNA here is from genome assembly GCA_019843965.1 of Rhynchomys soricoides. NCBI lineage: Eukaryota > Metazoa > Chordata > Mammalia > Rodentia > Muridae > Rhynchomys > Rhynchomys soricoides. The sequence continues at coordinate 2,901,689 of JADRCH010000132.1, read as the reverse complement.
GTAGACCATCTTCTTTGGGTATATGTGCTGTAAGGATCATACTTGCATACCTTAAAGGCATTGCTATATAGTCACTCATTCACTGGCATGCATCATATGCCTCCTGACTCACTACTATGCCCTAGATTGTGTTATAAATGCTTGGGGTATGTGAATGCACTAAGCAAAGTAAAATGACTCTTGTATAATCTATATGGTAAAGTAGTTTAAAAAACATAATAAATGTAGTCAGTCAGGAAAGGGGAGCCAACAAATGGTGACCAAGAGTGTTGGCACAAAGACCGATACAGGTTGCAATTTTTGATAAGAATGGTAGAGATATAGTCATTAGCACACCTTTTATGCAAAGACTTGAGGTCCTTGAGGAAGTATGACATTTGAATACACACAGTTGTATGGACTTGAATACAAGGGTATTTTAGGCAGCTGGATCAAGCACTGCAAGGCTCAGAAGAAAGTGAGCATTTTTTGTAGGCCTATGTTCTAATTCCTGGGATCTGTGAATATTTTTTTACCTTGCAGGAGGGATTTTGAGAGGGGACCAAGTTAAAGATCTTACATTAGGGAGGTCACTCTGGATCAGCCAGGTCAGTTCAAAATCCTCACAGGCATCTTTATGATAAGGAAAATGGGTGGAGCAGGAAATGTGTAGCTTTCCTTTAAGTCAACAGAAATGCGCCAACTATTGATCGTGTACGGTGGATGGAGTCTAGAAGATCCAGACAGGACAATATTTACAATGTCTGGCTTCCAAGTCTTCTCAACCCATCCTAGCTGCCTCCAGACAAACCTGCTAGAAATCAGACCTTTGTTGTCCAAAGGAAGAGGCGAGGAGACATGAGAAACTGCTGAGGGAAATGAGATGTGGCTGAGGGGGATTCAAACAGTGAAACCGACGAAATGTGGGACTTGAGAGAGCAGTGAAAATAAGGAAGAGGAGTTACCAGCCAGCATTTCCACAGGAGCACAGTCCTGCAAACACCTTGACTGAGCCCACTGAGACCCATATGGAGCTTCTGATTTCTAGAATGTATGGTGATACTTATGGGCTATTTTAGGCCACCATGTCTGTGTTAGACTGTTCATCTACAGTAGGAAGCTAGTGAATGAGTACAATAAACAGTATATTGACTCAAATGGTCAGATAGTTTTCAGATAACATTATGTTGTATTGTTCATGCATGGCAAACACTGAGCTTGGAGTGGAGACTCTGGACTAAACACAAAGGCCCCCACTTAAAAGCTATGCTCTCCAAGAAATGACTAGTGTTTAGCATCTTCAAAATGAGTCAAAATCTATGACTAAAAGGGAGTACAGCAGCTGGGAGGGCTTAAGCAAGGGGTGTTTAATCAGACTGATGAGACAGGAAGGAAGAATCCCAAGGGGAGTGATATTTTAACTAAAATTTAATGACTGTTAATAATTACTCTGACAAAGATGGGAGATGTGATGTTGTAAACATAAGTAATGTCAAGGTCAGAGAGTCAAAGACAAAGCTGACATAGTCAGAGAATTGTGAGTAGTCTGCAACTCACTGGGAAGTAAAATGAGATGCACCAGAAGCTTAGTGCCAATATGTGGATGAGGAACAGACCTTAGAGGAACAGAAGTGTTAACACTGACTTAATGTGACCACCAACATCTCTTCTGTGTCATAAAATGCAGACTTTAGGGATAGACTTTGTAAAGTCTTACTAATTTTGACAATAAACAAACAAATGGGTGTAAACAGGATCCATCAGTGTTGCTTTAGGTCAATATGTTTTATCTATCTATCATCTATCTCTATCTATCTATCTATCTATCTATCTATCTATCTATCTATCTATCT
>JADRCH010000132.1:2830927-2898127 GCA_019843965.1 Rhynchomys soricoides | reverse complement strand
GCATATGCTACACTAACTGGCCCCAAAGCTTCTGTGGATTCTGCTGTCTCTGCTTCCATCTTGTCACAAGATACGACTATACTCAGCTTTATGTGATTTCTGGGGATTGGAATATAGAATGTGCTGTACCCACTGAGCCATCTGCCCATGGATGTATTCTTTATAAAGCCTCAGACTTAACAGAGTTGTACCGTTTGGTCTTAATGAATCTAATTAACTTTTAAACATAATATAAGGCCTTAGTTTGGGTTTCTCTCCCTTCCTCATCTTCATACAGACAGCTTATTATTGTATTGTTTGTTGAAATAATGTCCTTTCCCATTCTGTTATTTTGACACCTTATTTTAAATGAAATCGTGCAAAATGGGTTCTCTTTCTTCTAACCAATGTCTTTGTTAATCTTTAAGTCTATGTTCTCTTAACGTTGATGGTATTTCATCTTTTATAATATTGTAAATGATGTCCAAAGCTTCCTTTCTTCAACATTTAATTGGTAATGTGAGAAATTTCATTAATTTTTGTGTATTTTATGATAATAATTGCATTTCTTGGTTTTATATATATTCTTGGATTCTTTAGAATTCTCTGTGCACACTGTGGACAAGTCAAGACAATTATGCTTTTGACTTTTTAGTCAATTCTTGCACCCCCTTTCCTTCCTCTCTTCCCTCCCTCCCTTCCTTTGTCTTGCTGTCTTTGTGTCTCTGTCTGTCTGTCTGTCTGTCTCTCTCTCTCTCTCTCTTTTTGTTGTGTTTGAAATGGTCTCTCTCTGTAGACCAGGCTGACTTAGAACACACAGAGGTTCACCTGCCTCTGTTTGAGAGTGCTGGCACTAAAATGTGCTCTACCATCTTGGCTGCCTTTTTTGATGTTGTTTTGCTGCACTGGCTAGGATCTCCAGCACACAGATGGTTATACCAGTGAGAAGATGGACATCTAGCTCCTCTGAGTTCTATGGAGAAGGAAGGCGTTCAATTCATTATTTTGATTAAATGTAATGTAATCTGTAGTTTCAAAATTAAATGTCCTTTCTCAGGTTAAAGTTTGTATCTATGCCTAATTCCCCAATTGTTGCCATTTTTCTAATAACTCAGCACTAAATTCGATGAAATGTTAGTTCTTCAACTGACAAAGATAATGAAATGATTTGTATTTTATCTTTTAAGTCTATAGATAAACATAGATTTTATTTTAAATGGTACAACCAACTTTGCATTTCTGGGAGAATCCCTTGGGTTTTGTTTTTTATTTTTTGTTTTGTTTGTTTGTTTGTTTTTTTGAGTTGATTATTTTACTCTGTGTTCCTTTTAATAAGAGCTATTAATTGGTAGCATTCATAATATTTTGCACAGTTTGGTATCAATATGGTACCTATATTTAGAAATGTTCCCATCCTTCATATTTCTGAAAACTCTAACAGAATATCCAATTTTTTCTTTCTTAACTATTTGATGGAATTTACCAGTGAACTCATCTGAGTTTGGAGTCTTAATGAAAAGGCTTGAAAAATATAAGTCAGCTTTTATTTTTCTTTGATTTTTGGTAATATTATATATTAGTACTATGCGTACATCATTTTTTACCCCAACATCTCCCCTTTCAACTTCTTCCATGTTCTTTCCACTCCCTCCCTAACTCATGATCTCTTCTTCTTTAATCATTGTAATTGCACATATACACAGACACACACACACACACACACACACACACACACACATGCCCTGCCTGCTGAGTACATTTATTGTTGCTCACATGGCTCATATATGTATATGTTTTTAGGGCTGACCAGTTTGGATTGTATATTCTATCAGGGAGCTCATCCTTAAAGAAGACTGATTGTTCCTCTCTCGGCAGCCATCACTTAGTTGTTGTAGATCTTCTTCATCTAGGGGTGGAACCCTGTGAGATCTCTTGGCTCACATTCCGACAGGAGTTATCCCTTGTGCAGGTCTTATTTAGGAAGCCATATTGCTGAGATTCCCTGTCCTATACAGAAGACACAATATCACATCAGACTCCCTAGTCCTCTGAATCATTGGGCCTTGAATTAAAAGCAGCCCACTCCATGTAAGTCACAAGAAATGCAAATATTGCTTATCATGATGGGAATACAACATCCCATTATGTTCCTATATTATCATGTTTTTCTCTCCTAATCTTCAAAGATTTCTTCTCCACATGAATGACACAATTCATTGTTCCTCATTTTTTTTAAAACAATGCATTATTTTTATAAGAAACTAAAGAACAAAGGTGGCTTATATTTACCTGTGTGCTTACTGCCCCTGGAGAGTTTCATTTCTTTGTGTAGCTCTGAATTTTTATCTAAAATCAGGTGTTTAAGTTTTAAAGCTCGAAAGCTTCCTTTATCATTTCTTATACTGTAGAGCAGGTGTGCTTATGACACATTCTTAGCTTTTTGTCAACTATGGAATTAAAGTCTCTGTATTTTAAGAAATATTTCCCATTCTGTATAGAACTCTGTTGGTCTCTTCCTTCTGTCACTTAAAATCTGTCAGTTGTAGGAAGTAGAGGAAGCCTAAGTGAGTCAAGTATTGAGTGAATGTGTATTATTGACACAGGGATGAGGATGCCAAGGACCTCATAGCCTCAGGCATATGGAGGAAAAGGGGGAAACCTTCCCCTTGGGGTGGTGCTCAGAGGTAACTAGCAAAGCCTTTCTTGGAGGAACAATTGTGAATGTTGACAGTATGTGCTGAAAATGTCCATGACAACTTTCTCCTCCTTGGGTATTCATAACCTAAAGACTGTTCCCCTGAGGAGACCTCTACCAAGATTTACTAATTCTGTTTCCTTGCTCCAGCTCTCACCATAAACTCTGACCCCTTGTTTATCTGTATAGAGTAATCCCATCTCCTTGTTTAACTATATGCAATAACTCAGCTTCTATGAAACCTGAGTTTCTAAGGTGCTGAGGTTTCTCCAACAGAAAGCCTAGACTGCCCAATCAAAGATTTTCTGTGTTTCTGTATGTCCACCTGTCTGTTTTGTTCTTGTTTCTCTTTTCTTTTCACACTTTGTTCCCTTCCCCCAATCAGGTCCCTGTATAGTATTCCTCAGTCAGTCCATTGTCTTCTGGAATCAACTGGAAATGAAGTCACTAGTTTTTCTTAGGTAATAGTCTTTCTCTCTGGCCTTGTAGATGTTATTTTATTATTGCTGATCTTTGCTGTTCAATGATGATGGGTTTGAAAGTAGTTTTCCCTGAAATTATTCTCTTTGGGATTAATTAAGTTTCTAAGATCTCAGAATCGATATTTTTTTCTCTCGAATTTAGAGAAATCTCAGTGATTTTTGCCATGAGAAAACGTCTCCCTTCCTGGTGCAGCAATTTGAGAGTACAATTAAATCTTATTAGAGGTCAGTGAAGCCTAATGTTTTAGTTTCCCCCTCTCTCTGCTTGTTAGTTTAGATAGTTTCTATTTTTCCATATTCAAATTAATTTATTTTTTCTTCTAAGGTTAACCTCATTCAGTGGATTTTTCCATTTCATGTTTTCACATTTCTCTTTTGGCAGAAGAGGTCTAGGCTTTGTCTTTGATCCCATTATATTCCTTTTTTAAAAAAATAATATCTCCATTCCGTGTTGTGTTACTCTACTTGATATATTACATCGCGTTTTGCTAATGCCTGAGCATATTGACAGTAACTCTTTTGTTGTTCCTGTCTAATAATTCCATTCTCTTTGTCACTTCTGGGTCTGTTTATATTGACTGGTTTTCCTTTTGGCTACAGTCTGTACATGTCAAGTCATTTGTGATTTGGTGCTAAGGATTATAAATCTGAATCTTGCTGAGTGCCTGGATCGTGTTATCTTCCTTAATGGTGTTGTGGTGCCTTCTGGAGACCTATATTGATGGTGGAGAGAGCTATATTGATTCTGATTCTTGTTTTAGAATTATGTTAGAGCTGCTCTAGAATCTCGAGATAGATTTCTTTTTTCTCTAAGGAATGGCTTTTCTGGATTCTCTAATCAACACTGTGGGAGCATAATGAGACTTCTACTCTACGGAGGGTTAAAAAAAACTAACCCGCACCTCGTTCCACCTCTAGCACATGTTCTAGTCATTGATCCTCACTATTTTTACTCTCTTTCAAATCTCCTATGTTCATTTGTTGTTTTGAGCTTGGCTTCTGACTTCTGGCTCTGCACAGGTGAAACTATGTGCTCAGCCAAGGACTCAAGGGTCCCCTAAATAGATTTTTTGAGAGGTTAATCCATACATTCTCAGTGAGACAGCAGTTCCATAATGGCCTTTATCTCTTCAATCAAGGATGAGCATGATATGTTTTCAACTCTGAACTTTCGAAAGCATCTCCTGAAAGATGATGGAATGGATTCCCTCTTGTTTCTTTACACCCAGTAATCACTAGTCTACATTGCCTGTTGTTCAAAATCTTAAATTATCATTTCATATCTTTTGTCTAGTCTTATTTGTGACAGGGAGCCTAGTTCAAAGATACGAATACAAAAATGGGTGTGTATGTGAGCAGACACTGAGCTTTCACTTAGCCATCATTTAGTCTAGTGCTATTTTCTGTCATCACAAAACTTCTCTTCAGAATGCTGTGATTCACCTGAGGTAGAGAATAACTCTGTTGGTGGGCGGGCTAGGTAGAGTCATTTAGACCCTGATACACCTGACAGACTTTACGTGCAATGCAATGTGAAGTGGGTTTTCTCTTTCTATTCATAAGATTGATTTAGAAAGGACATTGTTCTCAGTATTTGAGACACCTGCTAGAGTGTTCTTGTTGCTGAATAATTAATTGTAAGCACCTGGAACAGTGATGGAGGGCATTATTTTGAACACGTATCACCTGGTACCATTTTGAACCTGGTTTCTACCATCAATGTGTCTAGACAAATCCATAAGTATACCTGCTCAGCAGTATATCTTAAGGGTTCTTTTGGTGTAGGTTTCTCTTAAGCTTTGTAAACGCTCAGTGCTAGTGGCAGCTTCCAGTTCATAGAATCTATGCTCAAAATCAAGGTTGCAGGCAGCTGACTTTCTAAATAATATAAGTATGAATGTTAACTTGGTATTGTTAAATCTTCTAGACATAAAACTGATGCATTTTTATCTTGCTGGACCAGGGAAGCATTAAAGTCAGTATCTTGGACATAGTAAGCAAGTACTCTACTACTGAGCTACACTCTCAACCCAATTTTGTTTTCAGGACCAAGTAATATGTTAGGTAAACTTTTCTAGGAACAAGATAGAGCACATTTTAGAAAAAAAAACCTATACCTCATTATGATATAAATATAAACAACCACATTCATTAAGTAGTGTATAAATCAAGAGTTTAGGAAACTGCCCTTCAATTTACTATTCTAGAAATATTAAAGTGGTCACTCCTCCCATGGAAATGTATCACCTGGCCAATTAAGAAACATTCGCCCCCAAAGGTGATACTGGGAAGGATGTACCTTCCCACCTTGGTGGAAGAACTTGCCTAGCAGACTCAGAGCATGAGGCTCAATTCGCAGCATAGAGAGAGGAAAGGAAGCTTAGTATTTAGCAGTGTTGTTGTGTATTATATCTATTGGCCTTAAAATCAACCTTGGATGACTTATGGGTTTTTTCCAACTCCCCTCCCCCTTCTTTTAGTCTTCTTCTTCCTCTTCATCCTCCTCTTCCTCTTTATCCTCCTCCTTGTCTCTGTCTTCCTCCTCTACCCTCTTCAGTCCTAACTTCCTCCACCTATGTAATGGATGAAGGAGTTTTCCTCTCAAGAATATTTTCCCTTAACAACATACAGATTGACTCTCGTTATGTTCCTCAGACTCCTTGATAAAGTGCCTGGTTAATTTTCCACTGCAGTGGATAGTGTATCCCATCCCATAAGTTTAAAGATCTGAGCAGCAGATAAGAAGACACTGAGGATTTCATATCAGAAGCATCTGCCAGGTTCTTAATATTTTGAAGGGATTCTCCAAATTAAAAGAGACTGTTTATTCTCAGCGTGGGAATCTCTGTCTTCCTGTAGACAGGAAGTATGACTGACACACTACCTCCTAGTCACCGACTTCCATGATGGAGCACCTGCAACTCAGGTGAAAGGCAACTGCTGGTCATTTTCTGTGATTCTCATGTAAAACTAAACAAAAGCCAGCTTAGGATCAAGTGGTATTCTCAATGCAAGCATCTTTCTCCATCTAAGATTATAGCAAGGCTGCATGGTGTGTCTGGCCTGAAGGAAACTTTCAACATATGGCATATTATGGGCAAAATGTACCCGTGTCTTTGGTATTTAACACTTTATAGAAAATTGTGTCCAGTTCAGGCTTTTCAAACGTAGCCATAGGTATATTAAAGACAACAATGATAAATATAGTATATATCCTTTCCTTTTATGGGAAATACAACTACAGATGTGATACATTCTTTCCTTCTATATTAAATATAACAACTTTAAGAACAAATATATGTTCTTCCTCAAATAACTCCACAGTATCTGCACGCGTGCACGCACACACACACACACACAATTAAGAGCAGGCATACATGCGTAAAAATATAAATGGATGTGTTTTTTAAAATCTGCTAAATATTTGTTTGTACTTGAAGCTCCATATATCCAAGATATTTTATCACAAAATGAAAGAAATACAGTTAAGTGAAATGTTGAAGTTTCAGTAGACAGTTTCATTTGTATGATTTCATTTAGCTAATTTTTTCATAAAATTGACCAATTGTTTTGACATTAGATAGACATTTTGAAGAAAAGTGTTTGCTTATAATTGTTAAGTGATTAACTTTGTAAGTAACATATGTTAATTTTATATCTTAAAAATCCTGGACTCTTAAAAGACAACTTGTGAAATTATGCATGCTGCTGTCCCATAAGAACTTACAGGAATCAGCCAGAGCAGGATGGTAGCGACACAAACCTTTAGGACAATGAATGACAGAATTATTCCAGCATGATGTAAGGAAGAGAGCATCTCAGAGACTCAAAGGACTCCATCGATTTGTTAGGGGGTAAAGGCTATGTAAGAACATTGAAATCAAAATAATAAGTACAACATTTTCCTTAAGAGATATTTTATTCAGAAAGCATGAATATTTCCAATAAAATGTAAGGAGGCGGGCAGAAAAGCACATGAGCCTTTTTGAAAACACCTGAGCATAACTTGGTGAATGACGTACACACTAAAACAATACATGAACAGAAGAATTTATGTGAATTCATACACCCTTCACCTCCATGAACATTTTGATAATGCTTTTGATTTTAAAAATAATTACTCCTTAGGGCTAGACAAATGGGTCTGGGACTACTAATACTCTTTACTCTTCCAGACAAGCTGAATATGGGTCCCACTGCCCACGTTGGATGTCTCACAACTTCCTGTAACTCTAATACTAGGGGAGTTATGATAACATGCACTTGAAGGCATGAGAAAGACGAAATCCCAACCATGTGTTTTACTGTCCATTGTGTGGTACCTTTCTTGTGATCGGAGCAAGGCGGAATGGGGGGTATGAAGGTTCAGTGAGTCACAGAAGTGAGAGAAGTGATCAAAAAGAGTGAGGAAGACTGAAGGTGAAAGAACTATGCTTGTTTCTTTTCTCTTGAAATGCAAGTGAATTAGACCATCTCTTCTCTTATCTGCTGCTCTCAAAAGGTAAAAAGAATGTTAGATCACAGACCCAGAACCCGGCACAGAGACTGCTGGTCTCAGCCTGACTTTCCCTGAAGCACTTAGCTACCATGGAAAGTGGCTATAAGACAGAGCTGGATAGGGTAGAGACTCCACTGAAGGTCATAGGTGTAGGTCCACCCTCGACCAGGACTATATACTCAGTGCCTTCTCTTCTTTGCCCAAAGGTTAAGAAAAGTTGCTGTGTTAATTATTTTTCATTGCTGTGCTAAACAGTGTGACCTAAAGTGATTTATGGAAGAGTTTATTTTGCTGCATGGTTCCAGAAGTCCATAATGGCAGGAGAAACATGGCTGCAGGGGCTCAAAACAGGAAGCTGAGAAATCACATCTTTAACCACACAGAGAGCAGAGAACTGGAAGCGGGATAAGCTGTGAACACTCTGAGCCCACCCCCAATGATGACATCCTTCCTCCAGCAAAGCTTTCCCCTTCAAAGGGGTTCTCAACCTTCTCAAATAGGGACCAAGTGTTAAAATCTGTGAACCTGTGGGGGGACATTTCATACTCAAACCTCCACAGTAGGGATTCTCTGTGAGCTACTGACTTCACTTATTTGTTATATTTTACTTTTAGGAAAAAAAAAAATCATGTTCAACTTTCTATCTCGTCATCTCAGAGTGAGCAGGATGTAAAGCGAATACGCAAAACAAACAAACAACGTTGTTGATGGAAATGTGAATAAATGCGACCATTGAAGAAAAAGAGTATGTAGGAGCCTCAACAATTAAAAATAGTTCTGCCATATGATTTAGCAATGTCACTATGCAAATGGTGTCTAACAGGGATTTAAACAAGGATATCCAAAGGATACCCATCTTGCAAGGTTTTCTTGCAGCGCTCTCTACAATAGCCAAGACACAGAGCTGACCTGAGTGTTGAGTCCACTGGTGAAAGGACATGAGCAATGCATTGCAAACACACAGAGGATGCTATTCAGACTTGACAAAAGAGGGAAATCACAGTAACATTGACTGCACGGATGAGTCCGGAGAACATGACACTAAATGAAATAGGCCACACACAGAATGACAAATGCTGTATAAATCTCACTTCTATGAGAAATATAGAAAAGTTGAGGTCCTGGAAGCCAAGTAGAATGGTGGTTTCTAGGGACTTGGGAAGGGAAGTGAAAACCTTAATTCCCTCTATTTGTCCCAGACTCCTTTCTTTATGACTAATGATCTTTAAACCTCTATGAAACCAACCACTGTGATTTTGCCCTCTGCTTTCAGTTCCCCTAATGTTAACGGTTTTTTCTTTTTCCTTACTTCCTTTTCTTCAAAACGAACCCTTGTGTTTCATGTTCTTTACCCTTGAAAAATGCTTCCAAAGGTTGTGATGAGTCACAGCAGCGTGGCTTAAGAACGATCAACATAAAATATCCAAATATAATCCCATCCCACATGATGCTCACCATGAATTATTCATACAATCTGATGAGGACATTGAGAGCATTTGTAGTCAAATAGCTTGTCTCCAAATGATGAAGCACACATCTGAAATGGATCACGATGCTCTCACTTGCAGATGGGGAACCAGGGTCCAGGAAAGAACAAGGACTGAGCAGCACTGAGTAAGCAGTGAGGAATGTAACATCAAATGCTTCTATCAGGACTCAAAACTGAATAGTAAATCTCTACCCAACCCCTTCCTTCCCCTATTTCCTGTAGAATGCTTGAGTTTATTTTTAAGAATTCTGTACAGGTGGAAGGAAAACACACACTCGTGAGGACTTTTGTTAACCCAAATGCTAACTGTGCTCAAATTCAGCTGCTATATCCCAACAGAAGTCAAAGTGTAAACTAAGGCCAGTGTCTACCCTCTGATTCTTAACTTGGCATGCATGACCCTTTGTGACCCAGTCCCACTCAATTTTTGCCAGCATTAGCTGATGCACCTACTCTCCAACTGAAAACTGAAACCTCAGGTACCATTCTTACTAAACTCTCCCCAACCAGGTATCTTGAGCATTGACTCCAACATTTTTCTCTTCCTGCCTTATTTCTTCACTCTTTGGTTCAAGCACCCATTCCCTTAAGAATGCTTTTTATCCTTCCTTCGTCCTTCTTTAAGTACCCCCAAAATGAGATGGTTATTGCAGCCATAGCATCTATAATAGTTTCCATTGGTGGCTTTACACAGTCTAGAATCATCTGAAATTGGAATCTTGGTATGGGATTGTTACATCAGATTGGCCTGGGAGCATGTCTGTGGGGAATTGTCTTCCATGAATTGAGATGTGAAGACTCATCCACTGTGGGCAGCACCATTCCTTTGGTATGCGTCTTGGGCTATATAAAAGTGGAGAATGTGAGCCAAGTGCTAGCATGTATCCATTGGTCCATTGCTCTCTGCTATGGACTGTGGATGTAATGTGACTAGCTGCCCAAGTTCCTGTACCTTGATTTCCCTGCAATGATTAACTGTGATTTGGAATTGTGACACAAATAAACCTTTCTCCCTTAAATTGCTTTTGCTAGAGTATTTTATCACAGCATATGGAAAGAAGCTAAGATAGTGCCTCACATTGCACACTGCTCCCATGTCGACCTTTCTCACTAGACCCTCAGCTCCTTTGAAGGACTGGACTTGAATGCATGTTATTAGACAGTTTTAGAGAAATGCTGGCTGGGTGAAGGAATTGCGTTATTTTCTATGTGAAATTCCCATGCTGAACTTTTGTGCCTTCCTTCCTTCCTTCCTTCCTTCCTTCCTTTTTTTTTTTTTTTCATGTGCCAGGGCTTGAGAGGTGGCTCAGAGGTTAAAATCCCTGGCTGCTCTTGCAGAGGACCAGCATTTGGTTCTCAGCACCCATGTGCTGCCTTAAAACCACCCCAAGCTTCAGTTCTAGATGATCAGCACTTTCTTCTGGTCTCTTTGAGTCCTTGCATATATTCAGTGCACGTAAGTTCACAGCGGCAGGCACACACATACACATGAAATTGCACATACAAAATGTAGAACCTTTCCCACTTTAAAATGTTCAGGTCAATGATATTACCTACATTCATAATGTAGAGCTGTCACCAGCAATCAGAAATCTGCATACTTTTTTCCTGCTAAGAAGGTTAATGCCCTATAATGACCCTTCAACAAGGAGGGGCTGGAAACTTTCTTTTATCTCTTTGTCTGATACAGTTCAAGGTGAAGAATGAAGAAGCTGGTGAGGGATTTCTAGTCTTGACTAAAAATCCAAAACAAACACAAGATGGACCAAACACAAGACTCCATAATAGGGCTAAGTTACAAAACGAGTGTGACTTCCTTAAGTGACGTAAGGTCTGATATATGGACCAGAGCAGGCTGGATTAATTAGTCTTTTGGGGATTTGTTTGGGATGCTATAATGATACACGTGAACCCCAATGATTGCTAAAGCACAAACATTCCTATCTCTACTTCTAGAGACTGAGACGTCCAAAAGAATACTTTGTTATCTGATGAAGGTTTTGGCCATGGCTTCTTAGAAGGTGATTTGATCATAGTTCAGGAGAGGGACCGAGTAATAAAGAGGGTCTAGGCAGTTCCCTCCAAACTTCTTAGAAGCTCTCAAACCTCCCTCACAATGGTAGGTAGAGCTTTATGACCTACTTACTCCCAACGTATGAGTATCATATTGGAGTTCCAGTGACAGCCTGTACATCTTGGGATGGGCGCAAACATTCAAACCGTTGTGGGAGAAGAAGCCCTGTGGTTCATAACCCTGTGATTACCCAAAGAAAGATGGAAACTGAGTTGCATGCCGATCTCTGGGACTCTAATACTCATATAATTCTCACATCAGCACCTCATGGCATGCCAACACCTGCCCCAGCACTCCAAGGCATGTGAGACTCTTTGCTTTTCAGACAGCCATTGTATAAGTGGACTCTGATCCTTAGAAGCTTTTCTTGTTACACCGAGTCAGTATTGCCTCTGCCTTGCAGGTACTTACAGGAAGTTGTAGTCTTTTACCTCGCAGAACTTGGGACTTGGGAGGGGGAATTAAAACTTTATTCTCTATTTACCCCTCGAGAGCTTATGTCGGGGTCAACAGTAGAGATACCTGGTTGGAGGGAATTTAGTAAGAATGGAACCTGAGGTTTCAGTTTATGTTGGAGAGTAGGTGGGTCAGCTAATGCTGGCAAAGTTGAGTGGGACTGCATCCCAAAGGGTCATTCATGCCACGTTAAGAAGCAGAGGGGAGACACTGGCCTTAGGTTAAACTTTGACTTCTGTTGGGATTGTAGCAGCTGAATTTGAGCATAGTTAGCATCTGGGTTAACAAAAGTCCTCACGAGTGTGTGTTTTCCTTTCACCTAGGACTCAACTGTTAAGAGTTCATCGCTCTTTCCTCTAGCTGAAAACTTGTATGAAGACTTATGCTTTTCCTCACATGGCATAACTTCCAATATCTTCACTTTCATAATTTTTTTCTCTGAAAACGCTTTCTTTTGTTTTTCTGTCTATTTAAATGCATTCATTAGAATGTAGTGCTCAGAGCTTGAGAAATATGCGGAGGGGTCATATTTTTTTCAAAGTGAGCAGTGGACAGGTTTTCTTATATTTCGTAAGTTCCTGTCAATATATATGAGTCCCTCCATCCTTTTCCCCTTCCCCTCCTTCCTATTTTCTTCCCATGCTTATCATATCAAAATAGCATCTTCTTAAGCATTTCTTAACTCAAATGTTCTCTTCTGTGTGTGGTCAAGTTTTGTGCACTACCGAGTGAAAGCGCCCACCTCAGGCCTCATTTAAATAATAACTTCTAGCTCAAGTCACCATCCGGTTCAAGCACAAACTCCCCAAACGAAAATAAGGAAGCAAGGAGCTCTTTCCTTCATCCCAAAGTAGAAGGGAGCATCCCCGTGGTCTGCCAGTTTAAATGGGATTAGATAGGAAGGTTGGGGCAGGATCTGTGCAAGGGGAAAGAGGCCTAATTAACTTACTCTGTTTCCACAGACAAAGGCAAATGGGTAGAAATAGGGCTTGCCTGAACTTTGCATTCATACAGGTACATAATTAACCGAGAAGAAATGGACACTGGATAGCCTGTTGCTGTTGTTGGGTACCTTCATTGTGTTTTATTTATCCCTGCCACAGAGAAAAGTCCATAGGCTCCATGGGAAAGGTTGGACTGGCCCAAGCTATAGCAGAAACATATGGTCATCTGATCTTATAACTGTGTTTAAACAGATCTGGGCTGCCATTAGTGACACCGCCAACAGCTATTTATCTAGGGAGCATGGCATAGAGCCTTTCACCCTCATGGATTATTTTTTCTTTAAATGTTTGTGATTGTCTACACAGCAATCAAAATATGTGGATGGAAGTAAATCTTCTAGGCCATTATCTACATGGCTGGCATACATAATACCAAACAATCAAATGTTAGGAAAGCAAATGCAACTGGCTGAGTTATTTAGAGCTATAAAATTCAGCAGCTGGGAGCGCTCCATCAGAGGATGGCTAGGACACACACAACTTGGTGGGAAAAGCTAGAGAACCGAAGTGACTCTCATCTGTTAAGGCCCTACTCGGAGCTTCACTGCTTCCAAAGGCACAGCTTGTCACTTCTCTCAGTGGCAGCTACCCTTCACTCAGTGAATCATCCCATCAGAGATTGCATGCAACATCCAAGGATTCACAACCACTTAACAGGTTATTGTAATGTCAAGCATGTCTCTGATTACATACATTTTTACCAACTTTGCTTCACCCTCATTCCTGTGTCTAGTAAACTTCCAATCCTCCCATTCATCTTCTAAGACCATGTTCAAACATAAACATTTGAGTGTGCCCTGGAAATTCTCTCTGTGTTACATGGGCTGCTGGAATCCACTCTCCTCTTCTAGGTATCACTTGAGAATGTTTTCCGCATCTACGTTGTCATTGCTTGTCTCCCCATCACTTCTGCTGCTGAAAGGTAAGCCTTTCACTTCTCGGATGAGAAGGTATATATATATGTGTGTGTGTGTGTGTGTGTGTGTGTGTGTGTGTGTGTGTGTATGCATATATATATATGAACAATTCAGCAATTTTGCCCAATGTTCATATAGGCAATACCTACAGAAATCTATCCCAACCTAATTGACTGGATTACATAAATTTAAATGATGCTGTGGTCTATCAACTCAAATTCACTGGCTGCATAGTTTGCTTTTGGGAGATGTGTTATTTTCCTAGTACTTCAGTTATGATTCAGTTATGATTCATATGATATATATATGCAAATGAGATACCTGGCTTATGATGCTGCCTGAACTGTCTTTAGACTATTTCCAAATCTGTTTAGAACACATTGTACACATTGTACAGTAAAAAAAAAAGAAAAAAAGAAAATCACAGCAAATGTAACATGCTTGTCTATATCATGGAAGGCTATAAAAATGTCCTATCCACCAACCCAATTCTAAACATTCAAGAATTTTCATGTCTCTTTTGCTTTGTATGCCATATCTGCTAAGAAAAGGAAATTCCCCAAGTTTTCTTAGTGTGTGTATATGATAATAACTCTAGTAATATATACATCTGTAGTATGTATATTAATTATATCGATATCATCAATGGGGTAGAGATATACATATCCATATATAAAGATGTATGTACATTTTTATTTAGTAAAATTGCAACAAAAACTCAAGACAAAATGACTTCATCCTTCAACCTCATCCACAGCCCTTTAAAACAGGCAAGTATTTTTCATTTCCTCACCAAAACCCAGCAAAGGAAGCTAAGGGACACTAGGATGAAGAAGACTATGGGAGTCCTTTCCCCAGGCTTAAGGGTATGAGATAATGAACCCAGCTCCTGGGATAAGCATGTTTATTGGGCTTGTTATGTACCAAATGTAACAAAAGTCGAGGATCTGAAGAACGCCCTGTGTGGTTCTTTTCACACCCTTTGATCACACAATTCCTCTTTAATTCAAATGCAGTAGAGCTTAAGTGGCCTCATTGATGTGTTAAGTGTGGAATGATTTTTGTATAAAATCAAAAAGGCTCCATTATGTGTCCAGAAAAAGCTTGTGTGTGCTTGTTTATTGAGACAGGAAGTCGGTTTCCCACACAGAGCAAGGGTTCTGTAATGCTGAAACATTGTGTCTAAAGAGAAGAGGGAAGGAAACTTAATTTTCTACCTGGCAGAGATCAGCTCCTGGAGGAAGGGACAGACAATGCCATTGGACTTCAGCTGAATGAGGGGACTTGATTGATTTTGAGAAAACGGGCAAGCCCAGAACACTTTTGTTAGGAAGAATACACATCAGATAATAGAAGTTTGGTTTTGTACCTTGTTTAAAGTGATGTCCCTGAGTGAGTACCAGCTATTTTGTTGTTTAGTTTTTCTCTTAAGCCAGCTACCATTTGCTATTTGCTCTCTCTCTCTCCCTCTCTCTCTCTCTCTCTCTCTCTCTCCCCTCTCTCTCTGTCTCTCTCTCTGCTATTGTCAATATTTCTAAGATTTTCCAAGGCAAAAATTAAGTAAGTCCATCCATAATGGATATAATTTCTATATGTTAAGAATAGTTCTTAATTTTGTTCTGTTCTGTGTCGGGAACAAATCAGAATTCAAACCCAAGCCTAATTTCACCTCTCTGCCATATCTAATTTAATCTCTAAGAGATAGTTTTGTCTTGCAATTCTATCATCTACCACCCTGGTTACTGTAACTGCTGTCTTCCTCTTCATTCTCATGATGGACCCTCTAAACCCTTCGGCTTCTTACCTGGGAATTCCTTACAAAGAACATTTTATAAAGTTGATCCAGTGGACGATTTTTATAAACATACAATAGTGAAACATAAAAAATTGAGAGGTCCCTAGATGAAGAGAATGCGTGGCAAAGAGGATGCTTTTAGGTAATGTTTCCAAGGTTAGCATTTATCTTTGTAATATTTTTAGAACAAGTAAATTTTCTGGATGAAAAGCTTGCAGAAGGGTAATGATGGCAGCTTCAAACTCAAGAAAGCAAGTCTGGGTCTGTGGCTGTGGGGCTATTTGATGTAGGTGTAGGAAGGGAAGACATTCCAAACACAGCTGGAAGTCCTTGGTCAATCACCAGATCCTTCCCCACATAGTTATAGTCCTTACTGCCCACATGTCCTAATTTTAAAAATCCTCACCCCTCCTCTGTGTGTGTGTGTGTGTGTGTGTGTGTGTGTGTGTGTGTGTATGTGTGTGCACTCGTATACAGGTACTCAGCAGATTCCCTGGAGCTGAAGTTATAAAGATGGTTTGTAAAGATGGTTATGAGTCACCTGAAATGGGTGCTGGAAGCAAATGTGGGGTCTTTTGGAAGAGTAAAAACATTCTTAGCTTCTGGGCCACTAAGTTATGCTCTTAATATGCAGAATGAGCATCCCTTGTCCCTTCTTGCCCTCTTTGTCCTCATTGTTATCTTTGCTATTCAATGTTCCTTCTTCAGGCACTTCTCCCACTCCTCCCATGCCTCCCACATGGAGCCCACCCTGACCCTGTTTATTGTGGCCTTTTGATGAGATGAAGGGAAACCTACCCCCAAAATGGCACCTTGACACAGTTCAAAGCTGGAAAGAACTGAAGCCACAGTGTGGCCACACCTTTCTAGGCTTCTCTCTTAAGGACTCAGGTGATTGTTGCCCTGCTCTGTGCTGGAAGATACGAATGTGACACAGGAGTCCAGGAAGAACCTGAGTGAGCAGGCCTTACTGAGGCCCTTCTAGTTATGATGTCACCCTTTTGTCCATTCACACTTTTATGTTGACTGCTCTCTCTTCATCACGCCAAGGCACGCGGCTTCCTCTTTTGCTTTTTAGGTTTGATAAGTCTAAAGAGGAAAACAAAGTTCCCAGAGGTCGATTTAACTAGTCAAGTAGAAAAATCTCTACAATGAAACGTGCAAAACACAAATGAAGGAAATTGTAAAGGACAGACAGAGATGACAAGACACCCAATGTTTATGAGAGAACTAATATTGCTAAAGACCATGGCAATATCCAGAGAATCTTATTAAATTCAGTGTAATAGCTGTCAAAATAGCAGTGACACTATTCACACAACAAGAAAAACAATGCTAAATTTATACAGAATAACAACAACAACAACAACAAAATCTATTAATAGCCAAAAGCCATTTTAGAAAACTGAGTAAGACAGGAGGCAGTAGACCACCTGCCATTAAAACATGCTATTGAGCTATAATCATGAAAACAACCTGTCAAATGGCATTCAAAACAGGCACAAAGAGAAATGAAGCGGAAGTAGTTGTCTTAGAAGGAAAACTGTGAACATACAGATAGCTAATTTTGACCCATGTCTAACAACGTGAATTGCAGAGTGAAGAGAAGTGGTGCAGGGAAAATTGGGTACCCACATGCAAAAGAATGAAAGCCGACCTCTATCTCTAATGAGTTACAGAAATTGACTCATATTGGATTAAAATGTAAGTATAAAACTGCAGCTATTAAAGTTCTAGAGGAAGAAAAAAAAAGAATACCACAGGACATTGAAATGGGCAAGGGTCTTTTTTAACTCTCCAAAGCACAGAAAACAGGCAAAGTGACACCCAGGATTCTAGCAAGTCAACAAGCTCCTATACCAGGGTGACCAGACAGCCTGAAGTGGGGAAAGAATGCTCATAAGCTATTTATCTGACAAGAGGTCAATGTCTAGACTATACAAGACACTTTAAAAACTCAAGAGCAAAATATGTCAAATAACCTGAGTTTTTAAATGGGCAAGAAGACTTAGAAAACAGTGCTCAAAAGAAAATAGACAAAATGGCCAAGTAATCTACAAAAATTTGCTTTAATGCCACTAATCAGCAGAAAGTTTACCTCAAAACCACAGTGCAATGCACTCTTCCTCTTCCAGTAAGAGTGAATGTCATCACAGAGATGAAGGATCCATCAGAGAATGGGAGAATGGCTTGCATGCCGTCCTTAGGAATGCAAGTTGGTGCATTAATGCAAATTAGAAATAGAACTAACTCCCAGGTAACACACTCCTGGCCATCAGTAAAAAGTCAGTGAAATCCTTCTGTTGAAGAAACAACGGTACCCCATGTAGTGTAGCACTATTCACACCAGCTGCAAAGTGGAGCAACTTAGGTAACTGTGAACTAAACAATGGATAAAATATGGTGCAAGCACACAGTGGATTCATCCAGAAAATGAATGACACACACTCATCAGATACAACATGTATTATGTTAAGTGAAATAATCTAGGCAAAGAAAGAAAAGTTTCACATAATCTTATTCATATGTGGAATATTAGAAAGTTGATCTCCGTGCTGGAGAGATGGCTCAGCAGTCAGAGCATTGGCTGTTCTTGCAGAGAACACAGGCTTAGTTCCCACTATCCACATGGTGGCCCACAACCTTCACTAAATCTAGTTCCAGGGATCCAATGCCCTTTTTCTTGCCTCTACAGGCACCAAGCACACACATGCATACAGGCAAGACACTCACACACATAAAAATAAAAACACTTTTTTAAAAGAAAGAGTTGATTTCACAGAAATTGGAAATGGAATAATAGTAAGCTCTCTGATGCTCATATGAGTAGAAGGAAGAGAACTGTGGGAAACGATACATGTGTATTATGTAAGCATTTATGGCATGCTTACAATCTTGAGGGGGTTATGTTTCTCTCAATTAAAAGTAATCGAAATAAAAGTAATTCAACTTTCCTAGGTCTTGGGAGATTTGTAAAAGATCATTAAGCAACAAGACTACTCCATTTAGTTCAATTCTACTGTATGCTTAATCAGGACATTGAGGTGGCCAGAGTTATAAAGGACAAAGAGCAGGAGAGGTACCTTTGGCTAAATGCAGTTAAGGAATTTCTTAGCTGAAAGGGAAAACATCTCTCTTTCCTGCATTTTTCTTCTTTTAAAGTTTGTATAAGTTGAGCTAAAACAATCGGCATCTTTACAATGCAAGACATACTTTCTGTTCCCTCTGGTCTTGAAGGTTCTATCTGACTTTGATTCAAAGCAGCTGACACTAATGTTCCTTTTTAGAAACCCTGTCCTAGACTGGAGCTCTTAGGGTGCCCCCACCTACTCTACAGCCGTTCCCCAAGGCAGTCTGTTATCAGGTGCAAATATAGGGATTATGAGTTTTACTCCTTAAATGTTTCAATGTCCTGCAGAGTTCTCTATGATTTCAAAGTCTTGTTAAGCATAATAAGCTAGTTTTTGATTATCTTCGAAAGAGGAAGTGAGTAGCAGTGCAGATAATGCAAAACAGAAAACAATCCAAATGTTTCTTATATTTACTCTGGAATGCTTAGTATGGCTTTTGGGGGGGGGTGTCATATGATGTTGTGCTCAGGAAAATGTCAAAATGAGTTTGCATTCCCTAAGCCTGCAGCAAATAGCTGGGGGGGGGGGAGGTTGGGGCATCCACTTGCTGGGTGGCGAGGAGAAGACAGCCTGAAACCTGAGGGACAGCATTCCACTGAGACTGGAGATGTGGGAAATGCTGATTTGAATAATCAGGTGTTGACTGGAATGTAAACCAGCCTTGCAAATCAGCAAGGGGTATTTTTCTAGCCCATGTTGCTTAAAACATTGGGTTATCTTCTTTTGAACTAGTTAATTGGTAGGAAAAAAAATGATCTCAAACTTCTTGACTCCTTATACTTCACTGATGCTGGCTGTACAGCCAAGACCTTGGGGTCAGGCCACAGCAAGCACTGTCTAGTTCTAACCTACAGCCTTCTGCATTGGGAAAAGTGTAGCTTTATCACCGACCAGCTTGGACAACAGTCTTATCTGTTTATAGTCATTCCTATTTTATGCATGAGAAAAACTAATTGAAGTTCACGAAACTAGTTACCAGAAATATTAACTTTGAAGTTAGAACTATTTGTCTAGTTCAGGTAACCAAATTGTGAGTCAAAAGTTAAGAAGATCCACTGTTTTGATTAGAATGTAACTTTTATTAGAATTTTAATCATCATTTTGATGTTTATCTGGTTCTCTCAATGGTTTTAGGAAGATAAATCAAACAATTTTATTATTTCTAAATAGGTTGCTCAGATAAATAGGTTGATGATCTAGCAAGCTAGATGATGAATATTATTGATATTGTATTATAACCCAAAAAGTAACAATGCTTACATATGTCTGTTTCATCTCAGAGATTTCAGTTGAGGATAGGATGGAGTGGGGTGGGACAGGTTGACAAAGGGAAGGGAAGTAAGAGGAAGACAGAGGACAAGAACAGAAGTGGAAAGGGGGTAAAAAGAGGGAGAAGAGGGAAAGGAATGGACAGAAGAAGAGAAGAGAAGGTAGATACAAGAAAGGGCAGGAAGAGTCAAGTTCCACTAAGATATGGCAAAAACCAGAAAAGACTTCAAAGAGGATGAATAAATGAATAGCTGCAGGTCAGCAGGAAGTTAGAATGTTCTATGTTCAATGTCCCTACAGTTACCAAGAACACAATGCTGTTGAGATAGGCCATAACAAGCCATAACAATTGGAGATCGTACTATCATGGCCTCTTGTATGGGTAGAATGGGATAGTATCTTAGTTTCCAGTTGCTGTGATAAAGGGCAGTGATAGAAAATTGTGGAAAAGTGTATGAAAAGACCACAAGAAAGAGGATAGACTTGTCTAGTCCCTAATTTTAGTGGGGTTGCTTCAAGTTTCTCTCCATTTAGTTTGATGTTGTCTACTGGTTTGCTGTATATCGCTTTTACTATGTTTATGTATGGACCTTGGATTCCTGATCTTTCCAAAACTTTTATCATGAAGGGATGTTGAATTTTGTCAAATGCCTTTTCAGCATCTAATGAAATGATCATGTGGTTTTTTTCTTTGAGTTTGTTTGTGTAGTGGATTATATTGATGAATTTCCCTGTATTGAACCATCCCTGTATCCCTGGGATGAAGCTTACTTGATTGTGGTGAATGATCATTTTGATGCGTTCTTGGATTCAGTTTTTGAGAATTTTATTGAAAATTTTTGCATCGATATTCATAAGGGAAATTGGACCACACCTGGGCATATACACAGAAGACACTCCAACATGTCTTAAGGACACATGCTCCACTATGTTCATAGCAGCCATATTTATAATAGTCAGAAGCTGGAAACAACCCAGATGTCCCTCCACAGAGGAAAGGATACAGAAAATGTGGTCATTTACACAATGGAATACTACCCAACTATTAAAAACAATGACTTCATGAAATTTGCAGGCAAATGAATGGAACTTGAAAATATCATCCTGAGTGAGGTAAGTCAGTAACAAAAGAACAAACATGGTATGTACTCACTGATAAGTTGATATTAGCCCAAAAGTTCAGAATACCCAGGATTCAATTCACAGACCATATGAAGCCTAAGAAGAAGAAAGACCAAAATGTGGATGGCTCAGTGTTTCTTAGAAGGGTGAACAAAATACTCACAGGAGGAAATATTGAGACAAAGTATGGAGCAGAGACTAAAGGAAAGGCTATCCAGAGACTGTCCCACCTGCGGATACATCCCATATATAGTCACTAAACCAGGTTGTTATTGTGGATGCTGGGAAGTGCTTGCTGATAGAAGCATAATAAGCTGCCTCCCAAGAGGCTCAGGCAGAGCCTGACAAATAGAGAGGCCAATGTTCACCATCAACCATTGGACTGAGCATAGGGTCCCAGATGCAGGAGTTGGAGAAGGGACTGAAGGAGCTGAGGGGGTTTGCAGCCCCATAGAGGGAGCAACAGTGTCAACTGGCCAGACACTCCCCCCCCCCACCAGAACTCCTGGAGTCTGTACCACCAATCAAAGAATACACATGGAGGGACCCATGGTTCTAGCCACATATGTGGCAGAGGAGGGCCTTGTTGGACATCAGTGGGAGGAGAGGCCCTTGGGCCTGAGGGTGTTAAATGCCCCAGTGTAGGGGAATGTTAGGGAGGGAAAATGGGAGTGGGTAGGTGGGAAAGCATCCTCACAGAAGCAGGGGGAAGGGGGATGGGATAGGGGCTTCAAAATTGAAGACCTGGAAAGGGGGAAAGATTTGAAATGTAAATAAAGTAAATATCCAAAAATAATAATAATTAAAAAAAAAGAAACCACAAGAACTGGAAGGTAGAAAACAGAAGTATTAGGAATGCCATCTTCTGGCCAGGTTTTAGCCGTCTGAATCACAAATTCAATGCAACTGTGCCTAATGACACAGAGCCTACAAAAGAATGACCCTGTCAATAGCTATCTGGGGGTAGGAGAGGGCATAAGAAGTAATACCCACTCCATATATCTCACTCAAACTAGTGGCCAGTAGTAGATTCTAAGAATTGAAGGATCACTGCCATTGGCTGAGTAACAGTTGATAAGCACACCAGGCTACAATGGTGAGTTCCAAACCCATGTTCATACAGAAAACAAAATGGGAAAATGAATATGGAAAAGGGATTTGTATAATGGAGATAGGGTTGACAGGGATGGGAGGAAGATGATGAAGGGTAGGTGGCAACAGGAATCAGAAGGCATTGTGCATCTGCATAAAAACTGTCCAAGAACAGATTTAATTAACCAACCAAACCACGTGAGAACAAATACCCTGCCAGAGGCAACTTAGAAGAGAAAGGGTTTATCTGGCTCATAATTCCAGGTTAGAGCCCGTCGAAACTGATCATACCACAACTATAATCAGGAACAGAAAACAATAAATTAATGCATACACCCTAGGGCCCAGCTTTCAGTCTCCATTTTTGCACAGTTCAGGAATAGTGCCATCTACAGTGAGTGGTCCTTCCCTTCCCCACCAATTACTATAACAATGACACACCTTCACAGACACTCCCACAGGCCAACTCTATCGAGAAAAGCCACGTTGGCATAATTCCCTTCTCAGGTGGTTCTAGATTGCATCAAGTTAACAATTAAAATGAAACACTCACAAACAGGGTAGGAAGACCATAGCAGGTACAAGGAAAAGAACTTCAGATGTGCTGAGAGAACCAAGAAATGATCTTAAGATAAACTTGCTCAAGAAGAATAAACACAAGCGATAATTAAATAACTATAGCAGCAAATGTGCCTAAATGACCTATTTTTTTGACACAAAAGACACCATGTTGTAGAAAAATATAATGAGAAGTGTAGTGGCTGGTTTGTGTGTCAACTTGACATACCCTGGAGTTATCACAGAGAAAGGAGCCTCCCTTGAGGAAATGCCTCCATAAGATCCAGCTGTAGGATATTTTCTCCATTAGTGATCAAGGGTGGGGGGCCCATTGTGGGTGGTGCCATCTGTGGGCTGGTAGTCTTAGGTTCTATAAGAAAGCAAGCTGAGCAAGCCAGGGGAAGCAAGCCAGTAAGCAACATTCCTCCATGGCTTCTGCATCCACTCTTGTTTCCAAGTTCCTACCCTGTGAGTGTTCCTGTCCTGACTTCCTTTGTTGATGAACAGCAATGTGGAAGTGTAAGCTGAAAAAACCATTTGCTCCCCAACTTGCTTCTTGGTCATGATGTTTTGTGCAGGAATAGAAACCCTGACTAAGACAAGAAGTAAGAAAGGGGAAAGGAAAGTCATTAAAATAACCTCTGTGCCTTTAGCTCAGTGATCAAGCACTGGTCCAGCATGGGCAAGCTCCTCAGTTTCCTGTTCATTACCAAAGTGGGGGGCGAGAAGAACTCTAGGTTATGTCATATCGCCATGTATGTCAGGACAATGAATGATATGAATACTGAAAGCAAATGAGAACAATAGATACATAGAAACAGATCCAAATCAGTGTGTTGTAAGTGGATCCTACAATTTATGTCTGTTGAGTTGGTGATCTACAGCCAGTCAGCCTGGCTCTGGGACACGTTATCACCAAAGCCAAGATCTGAGAAATATTCCTATTAGTATTTGGAAAGAAACTTGGGATGCTAGAATGCTTGTAGTAAATACTACACACAGCTCAAAGCTTATAGACTTCAATTAACTCTGGAAATTCCATCTGTCTGAGCTATATTGCATTCCTTTTCATATGCACACCACTTTTGTCTTATTTCAACTACTTCTCCTAACCCATGACCATCTATGACCATCTTAAACCCAATTTTACCCAGACATATATATCGCAATGTATATATTGCAGAGTTATTCACCTTTATGTTTGTTTCCTATCCCTGGAGCTGGTCTGTTTTTATTGCCTTGAGCCTTAGCATCCCTGGGTTCTACTCTGGTCCTAGGAACAGCATCATATCACTGGAATCACCACCTTTGAATCTGGCAGCAGTGCTGTGAGTTCTCAACATAAACCCATACTCTTCTTCCTGATGCAGATCTGTGGCCCATTGCCTCTTTCTGGACCAAGGTTCTCTAGTTCCCAGGAATATCGGCTTCCAAGCTCTCTAAAGGCCTTCCCTGGAAATCTCTCTCGAATAAAAGAAACATTCTTTCCTGTGGGCATTTCTATCTCCAAGATATAGTTCCCACAAAAGGCTGTACAAACCCATGACCACATTGCCAAAACTGCTCTGGGGATCATTTTATTCCTCTCTTATAATTGTCCTTTTGCTCTGACCTGTTTCCTTTATTATCTCCCATGTCAGTCCTAGAACATTCATAATTAATCCCCCCCGAAAATAAATACCATCTCATAGGAAACTTTCTAGAGAAGGGATCTACTGGGCCTTCTACATGCGTTATTGATGTAAACGACAAACTTATCACAAAATAAAAATATGAAACTTTGAAGGCATCCAAGGTCCAGATTCTGGAACACTCTATACAGAAGATGCCACTAACTCAAGCTGATAGCCAAGTTTAGCAACTGTCTTACTTCTTGACCTTGGATGACTGATTTATCTTTCCTTTGCACTTCTCTGCTTTTGTTTGCATGGATAATGAGATATATGATGGGATGATGGGAAAGAAAAATGAGCAGAAGTTGAGCTCTCCTAAATGACCACAGAACTCTATGAGTACACAAATTCTGTGGTTAAAAACTCTCCATCTAGAATGCCATAGATTAAACTACTTCCTTGGAGGTAGCTAAGCCCATGGCCTTTGCTTGTCATTTTGTGGACTATGCAACCACAGAATTCCTCTGGAGACTTCGCCACACCCCGGATCTTAGCCTAAATCCCCAAGTTTGACACGGATACACAGGAATTTGGCAAGGAGCAAACCCAATTTTTTCCATAAAATTGGACCCAAATGTTGCCTGGGTTGGCTGAGAGTTCAGTCAGAAGAAGAGGCTCCAGGACAACCAACAGCTAAATGGTGCTATTTGAAACTCAAAGGAGTTTGGCTTTTCTTTAGGGATAGGAGAGAAGTTTTGAAGCACAGCATAGGATATAAATCCTGGCCCAATTCAAAACAGTTCCTACTTTTGTGGGTGATTATTTCAGCATTGCCTCTGACTCAACTCCAGCACATTATAATTATTCCAGATGTCAAGGTCAGTTGAAGGAAACTTCAGAGTCCTGTAGGGTCAGAGTAGAGAGGGGAAGTCACTTCTCATTGCTACTTCAATTTCCCCTACATATCTTAGGGGAAGTCTTAGCAGAAGTCTTAGACAAAGTGAGAGCACTAATATTTGACAAGGGCTAGTCGAACTCACTAATCAGGGGCTTTGGGGAATCAATGCTCTGGGTGAAGTCTCTCCTTTTTCACCAGGGTCTAGAGGAAGTGTTGACTCTTTGCTTTCAGGAGCAATAACCTTGTCTCAGATGGAGCACTGGATTAGGTGTAACTATAAAACAAAGCAAGTTAAGTTTTGCTGGTACATAGAGTTCTTTTCATGGGCTCTTAAATGATTAATCTTTCTTTCTACTTTGTATCCTTCCCCATCTCTTTGGCTTTGGATCATATACTTCAAGGCCCTTATGCTAATGGCTTAGTTATTAGTCTGAGGGAGCAAAGGAGGTAATGACACTTCAAGAGTTGAGGTTTACAGTGGGAGGATGTTACATCATTGAGAACACGTCTTGGAGGGGCTGTGGAGACCTGGTCCCTCTTCTTCACTTTTTCAACTCTTGGCTATGAAGTAGTGACCAGCACTGATATATCCTACATTCACCACCATGATGTCCTTTTTGCCAAAAGTTTGAAAACAACAGAGCCAATTAACCATGGACAGAAAGCTCTGAAACCATGAACCAAAATAACCTTATTTTTTATAATTTGATTATATCAAATATTTTGTCACATCAGTGTAAAGCCAACTTGCATACCCCTTCCCCTTCTGGTCTTCCATTCCTTCTCATCCTCTCTTTCCTTTTCCTCTATTCATTTTTATCTTTGTTATCTCCTGCCTTAGTCAAAGTTTGATTGTCATGTAAAGGCACCATGACTAAGTCAATTCCTATTTTAAAAAAAGTATTTACTTGTGGACTTGCTTCCAGTTTCAGAGGCTTAGTCCATTATCATCATGGTGGAGCATGGCAGTAGGCATGGCAGGCCTGGGGCTGGAGAAGTAATTGACAGCTACAATCTGATCTATAGCAGTTGGAGGCAGGGAGAACTAGGCTTGGCATGGGCTTTTAAAATCTCAAAACCCACCCCAAGTGTCAAATTTTCTACAACAAAGCCACAAGTCCTAATCCTTCTAATCCTTTCTAATAGTTCCACCCCCTAGTAACTAAGCTTTCAAATATATGAGCCTATGAGGGCCATTCTTATTTAAATCACCAAATCTTCTAAGAGCTTATACCACTGTTTACTCTGTTTTCAAGGCTCATTTAATGTTTCTCCAAATTTTCCTTCTATCCCAGCCTTATACCTCTTGCCTTTCTAAAGTAGTTGTGTACTTTGTATTTCTACCTCTGCTTCAAGTCCATGAAACTACATTCATACTAAACCCTGGAATCAGCCTACTCCCACACTCTAAGATTTATTTCCTATAGAAGATGTTTTCTAAAACCTTGTGTGCTTAGAGGAAATACAATAAATGCATCTATGGGGAAATTTAAGCATAAAGTATATTTGAGTCTTGATTTTGTCATTTTTAGTCCATTTGGCATCAGGTTAGACGTTTAGGCTCTTTAAGTTTTAGTTCTTTCACTTTTAAAATACAGATTTAAAAACAATTAATTCATAGAGTTTCAGCTTAAATTTCATTTTTGTAAGAAAACCAATAAACTTCTCAATCTTCCAGAATAGGATTAAAGGTCCCTCTTGTCCCCCACGCTGTATCTGTTTGTTATTCCCTATCATAAAGCTTTAACTTTACAGTCTCATTTCTTACTTTCTTTCTGAATCCCACTAAATTATCCTGGATGGACAAGACTATAGATAATTACCTCTGAATCCCAGTGGTGATTGCGCTGTCTAGAACTGAATGATAATGAATGGGCCACCTCTGGAAGCATTTGTAAATGGTAGCAGTAGGTTTTCCAATGTGCCACATTTATGCTGGAAGAACATCCTTTTAAGATTGTGTGTTTTTCTTTTTTCTTTATTTTTTCTTCCTCTTTATTCATTTTATTCTTTCTTTTCTTTTCTTTCTTTTTTTGAGACATAGTTTTTCTATGTAACCATGACTGTCTTGGTACCTGCTCTGTACACCAGGCTGGCCTTGAATTCACAGAGGCCCAGCTTCCTCTGCCTCCCAAGTGCTGGGATTTACAGATATGCCACCACTGTGTCTTTATTAGAGGAGAGATGGTAATGGAAATGTCAGAACGAGGAAGTTGACTTGGTGTGCATGAAGTAGTTCTATGTAGGTAGCCTATTGTTAACTCCAGACATCCAGCTGGTCCTGGGCCCACACACCTGAAGATTCACCTCTGAAACACTCTATTTCCTAATCCATTTTAGTGACATCACTTTGCCTCAAGTTTCCCAGCTGGGATCAAATCTTTTTCCAGCTGTGAAGAAAACAATAAAGATGCTGTAGCCTTCTCTTTGCATCATACTGTCTAACAGGTTTCATGGAGGTTTAGCTTACATGAGATTCCCAATAGACAAGCCTTGTTCCACGGTCAGGAAAGTAGCCTCCACTGCTGTGGGCTATGATAAAAGTGAGGATAGCAAGTTCCCGATGAGGGGCTAGAGCACCAACACCGTAGAAAAAGCTGAAAAGAAGTCAGATACGGGCATGTGGGTTGTGTGAGGTACCATCTTTATGGGGTAGAGGCATGTGCAGCAAACCCTCTGTAGTGATGAGCATGGGAAGAAAATGGAAAGAAATGGAGAGTATCTACTCTGTCCTTTGGAAGCCACCTTTCCGTGTGGTTCACATTTGTATGTCTGGCAAGCAGAGGCACTGGATGCTTTCATTCTAGGCTTCCATTTCAACGATGTTCCATAATGAATAGACTTGGGAAAATAGGCCAGTCCAAAGTGTGGGCCAGGTATGCTTTCTGTTTCTTATACAAACCTTGTATTCACTAAACCCAGTTCCTAGCAGGAACTGGTACAGAGAAGCAGTAAAAGTATTGATGTTCATCTTGCTTGCTGTGCTGAGTAATTCAGCCATCATTTCAGATCCAGGAGCCTTGGGTCTGTCATTATCTGTGAAACTGTGAGGTTATAGTACTAGTTTGAAGTTTCTAACAGTTCTTGGCAAAGCTCTGACCTCTTGAACTAAATGCATCTTGCAAAACACTTTGGCCTTTCTGGGACTGGGTAGGCCCTACCTGAGGAACAAATATAAAGGAAGACAGGGAAACAGCACACGTTATGTCCTTTTTCTGCAAAGCTGTGCTGGTCACACATTATCTCATTTCATTCTTATGACCACTCTAGAAGAATATATCCTTTTACCATTTCAAAAATAGATAAGGAGTCCTAGGCCCTATAGGTGAAGTGACATTCCAAGGTCACACACAGGGTCCAGAATTTAATGAAAACCTATCTGTGGAGAGGTTTTCTGGAAACTCAGGCCTTTCCAGATACAGAGAAGGTTGTCAGTCTAAGACTAATGGCTTGACAAGTTACCAAGCATGAAATAAATTTCTTTACCACTTGATTATCTGCTCTATGAGTTTTCCCAGTCTTGGATGTAGTCCTGGTTCCTAGCTCAAAGGGCAGTTTCCATTTATGTAAAATCCTGTCTATTCTGTCTTTTTTCTGTTTTTGATCTGTACAACCTCTAGTCAGTGTCCTTCCAATGACTTAGTCTTGGCTTTCTTGGCCCTCCCTACCTAGTACCCTAGGATTTTGTTTGTTTTGTTTCCTACATGAAAGAGAAAAGGTAGAACCCATTCTGAGATGCTGCCCCCAGAAACAATAGGCTTTAAAGTTGTGAAGAACTGCATTCAGATTTCAGAAATGACTACAAGGATTACCTTAAACTCACCATCTGCTGCTCAGAAATCCTCTCCCTGCATCCTCCTGTCACAGACCAGTTTGCTTTACCTGCTGCTGCTGCTGCCCCCAGGGACTTCACACCTGAGCCACACTGCATAAAGCTGTGCTTCAAGAAATTATAGAAAAACATTTCCCTGGCCCAATTACACAACCCAAATGCAATATCAAACTGACCTTGCCTTGTGGGAAATGAAGCAACAAACAACCCCTTTTCCATGGGTACTACCTGTTTGTTTTCTAATTAAGAGAGTCTATAGTATTCCAATTATCTTTTTTGAACTCCTAGGACAACCTTGCTTTTCAACTTCAATTTATATCAACACAATGCTGCCCTTCTAACTAATTCAATTAGGCATCTAACCATTAGTAGTATTTTCACTGTATTTTAAAACATCTAAAGATGTAAGTCCTATAGCTATTCCTTGTGTGGCTGTGCCATTCCATCTAACTCTCAACAATTGCCACAAGCTTGAGTATAGTATTAGAACTGAATGTAATGACAGATCCTCTCTAATGTTCTAAGTGTTTTCCCATTCAGTTCCATCTGTAGTCAACAGGCATTAGTGTGGGGAACACAGCAAAGATAGAGATCTTGCCACCTTCTGAGGCAACATCTATATAGTCATAGCAAGAATGGACCTATTACCAGCACAGCACAGACCAGTGAACATTTTTTACATTTTCCATAGAGCAAAATTTGAACTTTGTAGTCCTCTGGCTCTTACATGCTTTGCATCCTCTCTTCTGAGATGGTCCCTGGATCTTAGATGTAGGGCTTGTGTGGTAGATGTGTAAGTTGGGGATGGGTACTCTATGGTCACTGGCTCTATGTGTTTTGTCCAGTGTAGTTTTCTATAATGGTCAGGGACGTCTCACCCACAAACTCTCAACAGGATGGTCACTTAAACATGACCCGAATGATGACAGCACCATATGGCATGCCAGCATAGATAGGGAAAGTTTCATGGGGCCCCTCACATAAATGAAGAACTATAGGCAATTAATGATTGCTCAAAGAGGGAGAATCAATCTTTCTCAGGGATATGCTCCCTAAATGGCTATCCAATACCAAGTGGTTAGTCCTAAAAACATATACATACAAGCAACTGGACTCAGCTGGCTGCAGGTATGTATTTATAATAATAATAATAACTTTTAGAAAGATATATCTGAGCAGCTCAGCCATAAAATGGTGTGATTCTTGGTCTCTGGGCTACAGAGACGATGAATAGTGGAGCGATCCTCAAATCTCAAGCCTACTTCACACCTACACAGCTTCTTTCAAAATGCTTCGCACAGCTTCTTTTTCTTCTTTTGATGACTAATGCCATCACCTCATTTTAAATCTTTATCAATTTATATTTGAACTTTTAAAATTCTTCACTTGTTCCTTGCCTGGGGCCACTTCCCACTGCGACTGGACTCCTGAGAACACATATTAGACTTCCGGAAGCACTACTTTGATCTCTTCCTTCTCTGCACACATACCTTCCAGGATGCTCATTTCTGATTAATCAAAACCTGAAGAATGGCTTGAAAGTAGAATCTACTTTGAGGTTGCTGTGGTTACTGTTGACTGTCATCTTGACAGAATCTGTAATCACCTAGGAGACAAGCCTCCAGGTACAACCATGAGGGATTATTTAGATTAGCTCAGCCTCTAGGTATGCTAGTGAGGGGTTATCTTGATCTAGTTCATTGAAGTAGGAAGACTCAGTCCAAAGGAGGTGACACCATTCCATGGGTTGGGTCCTGGAATCCATAAAAAAGAAGAAAGGAGCTGGACACTGGCATCTCTTGCCTGCTACTTTTTTACTTTGGATACAATATCATAAGCTGATTCAAGCTCCTTCTAGTCTAACTTTCCTGCCAGATGGATTGCATTTTTGAGCCATTTCTTCCCTCCCTCCTATTGTGTAAGTAAGGGTATTTTATCACAGCAACAAGAAAGTAAATAAGACAGAGATGATGTGGGCTTCAACTCAGACTGGGAAAATTAAAGTTCAAGCAAGACTAGGTGCTTGGAATGAAGAGGAAGACAAAAGTTGGTCTATGGACTGGACCTGGAAACCTGGAAGAATGACAAAGGCAAAAGAGGAGGTGATGAGCAGAACAGGAAGGCGAAGAGCCATAAGGGCTCCATCAGCAGACCTGCTGCTTAGTGTGCACTTTATGGACCAGGGAGGGTCTGTGGGACAGATGAGTGGACAAGTGAAAGAGGAAGGCTCATATTTACTTGACACCTGTCATTTTGTGTTGTTTGTACCACAGTACTATAATCAGGACAATACCTGGGTTCTGGATTGCAGTGGCCTCAACAGGTTTGTCCCTTTGTCCCTAATATATCAACGAAGCAATGGTGGTGTCAAGCAAAGGGAAGAGGTTTATTAAATGTGACTGCATTGAGCAGTGTAGCATATGAAGTAGTCCAGTGACCACAAGTCCATTTTCAAGGCGTTGGCATGAGAGTTAGCCTTAAACAAAAGAAAAATTGGGATTGGGACAGAGGTGCATATGACTATGAGGGTCTGGTCTAGGTTTTGTTGATCATTCTCTCAATGCAGGTCACTTAGATGACCACAGAAGTTCTCATTTCTTGAAGGGACAGTGTGATGCTCAGGAGATGATCACTCCTCCCAACAGGCTACCTTGCCCTCATGGATACTTGCCATTGTCTGATGTAGGGAACATGGTCTATCCTACAGAGTTCTACTATTTGAAAATCCAAAGTGGCTCAACGGGAAAGGTTAAGGACAATGACTTACGTTTGTGCCTTCAGCCAAAATAAGACTGACAAGGCTTACTGTCTACTTTCTTTAAGTACACATGGGCCAAAAGTGAGGAGTCAATGCTTTAAAACAAAACAAAAACCCAACAAAGGAACAACAACTGACAAAACCCCTTCCTCCCAGTGATTAGGTGGTAGTTCCTTGGCTCTCCATTTTCCTGACATCTAAGCAAATAGTCAAGGCAATTGCATCATTTTCCCAACATCCCACTGGCAATGAGTGACAGCTCCAGAATGTGCAGTTGGGTCAACCAGACATAGAAATCCATCCATCATGCTGTCTTCTAACGACCCAATACTGCAGTACATGTTTGAGTGCAGCTGTGAATGAATATCAGGGCAGGTGGAGCAAGAGATAAACAGTCCAATGTTGTGGCCTGCTTCGAGCCTGAGGAGTTAGTTTAGAGATTGCTTTCTCCAGTGAAGCTGTCATTCCTGGCTTCACCATAGAAAAGAATTTCAAGACAAATGCGTATGAAGCAAAGTTGGAGTTTATTAAGAGAAGGAGAGGGGGCAGGGTATAACTGGGTGAGTGGTTAGGGAGGCGGAGGCCAGAGGTCAACCTTAACTGTTGTTCCTTAAAATGACCTACTTTGTTGAGACAGATTTTATTGGGATTTGGATTCAGTGCTTATTGTTTCTACCTGCAAATGCCACCAAACTAAATTACCTTTTAGGTCTTTCTTCTCTCTCTCTCTCTCTCTCTCTCTCTCTCTCTCTCTCTCTCTGTCTCTCTGTCTCTCTCTGTGTGTATGTATTTGTGTATTAGGGATCAAACTTACTCATGCTTGTGTGTGTTAGAAATAATCTCAGTGTTCCACAAAGGAACACCCAAACAACTCAAAAGGTATTAGCAGGGTGGAACTTCAGTCTGGACATGAGGGAGCACTGGGAAGAGCAGACACACAGGGTGGTGCATAGTAACCTAGCTGGTGGCTGTGTCTATCCCCAGTTGGCTGGCATCTGTCTGACCTCACGTTCTTTCAAGATTGGTTAGAACTGGCACAAAAGAATTACAGGAAAGCTAGAAGGAGTGGGCTAGGCTACTTCTGTCACTTATGTTTCAAGAGTGCAGCAGGGCCTTGATGTAAACATAGGAGGGCAAACATTTGCCTACAAAGTCTTATAAAGTGGGGTGAATGATAAGATTTTAATTCCTTGTAATAAATACAAGTTTTGACTCTTTGCTCCTCCCCATTTCAGAGACAGTTGCATCATCTTCTGTAGTGCCAGTCTTGTCCCTGAGACACGATGGTGAAGGGTTGGAAGAAATGGACTTGGCTATATTGGGCACCTGGTTACCAAAACTTCCTTCATGTCTGGCAAAGTAGATGTTGTTGCCATCAATGCCCCCTTTGTTGACCTCAACTACATAGTCTACATGTTTCAATATGACTCTACCCATGGCAGATTCCATGGCATAGTCATGACTGAGAATATGAAACTTGTCATCACCTGGAAGGCTGTCCCCATCATCCAGGAGTGAGATCACACTAATATCAAGTAGGATGATGCTAGTGCCAACTATGTTGTGGGGTCTATGGTTGTCTTCACCACCATGGGGAAGGCTAGGACCCACAAGAAGGGTGGGGCCAAAGGGACATCATCTCTGCCCTTTCTGCTGATGCCCCATGTTTGTGATGGGTGAGATATATTGACAGCAGTGCTCTCTACACCAACTGCTTAGCCCCTTGGCTAACGTCATGCATGACAACTCTGGATTTGAAGAGGGATTCATGATCACACCCCATGCCATCACTCATACCCAGAAGACTGTGGATAGCCCCTCTGGGAAGTTGTGATGTGATGGCTGTGGGGCTGCCCAAAACAATACTGCATCCACTGGTGCTGCCAAGGCTGTGAGCAAGCTCATCCCAGAGCTGAATGAGAGGCTCACTGGCATGGTTTTCTGTGGTTCTACCCCACAATGTATGTTTTTGTGGATCTGACATGTTGCCTGGAGAAAGGTACCTAGTATAATGACATCAAGAAGGTGGTGAAGCAGGCATCCAAGGACCCACTAAAGGGTAGCATGGGCTACGCTGAGTGAAGACTAGGTTGTCTCCTGAGACTTTAACTGTGATGCCCACAATCCTACCTTTGATGCTGGGGCTGGCATTGCTCTCAAGAACAACTTTGTAAAGCTCATTTTCTTTATGGTATGACAATGAATACACTGTAACAACAGGTTGGTAGACCTCATGGCCTACATGGCCTCCAAGGAGTAAGAAGCTCTCGACCATGGACTCCAGAAAAGAACAAGAGCAAAAGAGAGACCCTAAACTGCTGAGGAGTCCCTGTCCAAACTCAGGCCCCTGACACTGAACATCTCCCTTCACAGTTTCCATCACAGACCCCCAGAAGAAGGGGAAGAGCTTAGGGAGCACCACTTTCTTGAATACCATCAATAAAGTTCACTGCACCTGTAAACAATTACAAGTTTTATAGTGTATGATTGAAAAGACTAATATTTAATATTTTTACATGTGGCAATCACTTTGCTGATTGAGTAGTCTCCTGATCTATCTTGCCAGCCCCAAGGGAATGTTATAACAGATCTAAGCACAGGAGTTAATGGAGGGGAGATTGCTTAAGTAAAAGAGACTACTCAGTGTAGAAGAGAATAACCATTGAGCATCTTAACATAGCTGCATGGCGAGTTTGTGTGGCTTCTGCAGTTTCCATTGTTGAAAGGGTTTCTAAGGATTGTCCTGTTTTCTTTTCTTTAGTAAGTGAGATCATAGGGTGGTTTCTGTAGAGCCTTGGGCTTGAGAACAAGCTGATAAGATAAAAACACAAAGGGTCAAAGGGTTAGGAATCCTCGAAGCATGTAAGTTGCAATAAAATGAAGACACTCTTTGACTGTAAACATGGTTCCGAAATTTATTTGTGAGAGTCTCAGAAAATTTCAGGCTTAAAACTGGAAAAGGAAAAAAAACAAACTCACTAGTCATATATGCATTGGCTATAAGCACAATTGCCAGTTTTTATTTGAAATATCTCTATAGCAATATGTATTTTCTTTTCAATATAGGGTATCTTTGCAGTGACTTTTGTTAACTATATCAAAATTCTCACCTTTCAGGTGAAATTTCAACCAGGCTCCAGGGTAAGGGGTTCCTTTGTTTTCCTATAGCCCCTAATTTTCCATCTCTCAATCCTGCCTCATGGTAAGTTATAAGGATCAGAGAAACAGCTGAACGACTTCACTGTGTGAAGCAATGGCTCACTGGCAGAGCTATGGCCAGGAGTGAAAAGGCAGAGGACTGGAGGAGACAACAACAACAAAAAAATATAGATGTCCTTGACTGCCACTGGGAAAAAATGCCAACCTTCTAGAGACAGGTGCAGGAAGAGAAAGAGCGCTTGCAGGAAAAGAGAGGAAAAGCAGACAGTTGTGTCAGCACATGTGTGATCGACATTATCAGAAGCTGTGGGGACTTCCTTTCCTCACAAGAGTCTGTGGGGCCAGCACAGTTTGAGGGGGAAGAAGGAGCTTGGGGCACAGCTGATGGTTCCCAGGCTAGAGCCATCCTGCTGCTCATCTTGGGTACCAAAGAAAGAGAATGGAATGCCTGTCTTTCCCTCTTGTGAAGGCCAAGGCTGACCCTCCTACAACCGAAGACTGACAACAAAGTTTTACACAACACAGAAGCCTCAGAAGTGAAGGAACTGTAGACCAGTTTTCTGATGGTAGAAAGATGTAGAGAAAAGGATAGCTGGGATGATTAAAGACTGGTCAGCAAGCCTCACGACAAGAGTTCACTCCCAGGATCCTGTATGGTAGAAGAAAACACCA
Organism: Rhynchomys soricoides; assembly: GCA_019843965.1. Lineage (NCBI taxonomy): Eukaryota > Metazoa > Chordata > Mammalia > Rodentia > Muridae > Rhynchomys > Rhynchomys soricoides. Next base: position 2,862,634 of record JADRCH010000132.1, on the reverse strand, counting down.
ACTCCAGCAAGCTGTCTTCTGATCACCACACATTTGCCATGCATGCATGTGGTCAAACCACACACACACACACACACACACACTATACACACACACTTATACACACATGCACACACATAGAAAACATCAAATAAATAGATATATAAATAAATTAATGTCACTTGAAGAGGAAAGGGGGATTGGACAGAAGCTTATATATAACAGGAATGAGCTGGAAGTGGGGAAGGGACTCGAGAAGGCTCCAGTTGCTCTCTACCTCTCCATATTAGCTTCTTTATCTTCTTTGGGTTCTTAGAGCACAATGCTTACCCTCAGGCGGCCTCAGGAAGGCTCTATCAGAGAGCATCCTTTTAGATCTCTTATATGCATAGGGACAGGGAGAAGCCAGATTGACATTCTTGCTTCAGAGGCCTTCTCAATCCACTTCACTTCAATGAACCTTGAAGTATTTTCTGATCCCTGACAAACAAGATGTCTACAGTAGCTGCAACCTCTTTATCAAATGTGGCCAGACCCAATGTGATAATGGTGTGAAGGACCTGAAACAGGTAACAGTAGAAGGTCCCAAACAGTAGCCATCCTGCTCAATAGTAATTAACTCAATGGACTCACTGACTCCACACAATGACTGGTAGGTGGCTCCCACTGGAGTCAACTTAGCTGTGGATGAAAGGATGCAGGAGTCCAAGTTCACGTAGCTTATGACTAACACAGAGCTTTTAAGCCCACCCTTCATGCTCACATAAGCTATAGATTTGATTCCCATGCTGTGCTAATTTTTTTTAACAAATCTTCCATGTACATATTTCCTTCTTTCTTAAGAACAAGGGGGGGGTACATTTAAAAAAAGCTATGTAGAGTGTACCAGAGATCAGCAAATAAAACCAGCTTGGTCAAGTCTGGGTTTTTTTGTATAGTCTGAAAGCCAAGAATGACGTACTTTTAAGTGATGAAGAAAAATTTGATTTTAATATGTTGAGATGCATAACAATTATATGAAGCTTAAATTCAAGTGTCTATCACTAAAGTTTTATCAGAACTCCAACACTTCTGTGCTCTTATCAATTGTTTTGTTTTATTTTCTTAAAGAGAAAGACTGAACACGTGTGGAAGAACCACAAAGCCTAGCATTTTGACACTGCCCTTCCCAAAGCACTTTGCTTACCATCTGGTGCAACTGTAACTCTTCTTTGGTATGTAGAAAAGGAGGGAGTTTCAGCCTGAATCAGAAACATCCTCACCCCATTATATGAAAGCTCCTCTCAAGTTTTTTCTGGGATTGGCAGCCTCTCCATGAAGGATGATGGCAGGAGAGGGGCCAGCAGAGCAGTCGACTTATTTCCTGGGTGGACCAAGAAAGCTGAAGGAGGTGGCTAGGTTGGGAAGGGAAAACCCTTCACAGTCAGATGGATTGCTCTTTTTTCTCACCTGTACAATTAGAACTGTCGCCAAACACAGTGAGTGCAGATGCTTAGCCACAAGCCAAGGAGGTACCACCATGACCAGTCACAGCACAGGGATTCTTTCTGTGGGAGAGCAAAATGGTCAAGCTCTTCCCTGAGTCTTCCCTGTTTCTTCTCCCAGGTTAACCTGAAGAATTGGTCTTAAAGGGCAAAAGTTTGCACAGGGCCAGGAGCCATGACAGTGGGCTTCACACTGGGCTTTGACAACAAACCTCTAGCTTGTTAGTTAGATGAATACTCATTTAACACAGTCTAAGTAAGGTAATTTACCATATCGTGTGTGTGTGTGTGTGTGTGTGTGTGTGCGTGTGCGTGTGTGTGTGTCTATGCATTCTTTGAATACACCTAATGTGCCAACTTTAAAAACATTTCCTAAAAACTGTAGTAAAATATTCATAGCTTGTTCCAGGGTTTGAATGTGGTGGTTGGAATAGGTATGATTCCCAGAAACTCTTGTGTTTAAATGTTTGGTCCATAGGGAGTGGCACTATTAGGAGGCCCTGTTAGAGAAAATATGTCACAGTGGAGGTGGGCTTTGAGGTATCTTGTGCTCAACTTACACCCAGTGTGGCACAAGGTCTCCTTCTGTTGCTTGTAGATCATGATATAGAACTCTCAGCTCTTCTCCAGCATCATGTCTGCCTGCATGCTGCCATGCTTCCCACCATGATGATAATGGACTAAACCTCTGAAACTGTAAGCCAGCTCTAATAAAATATTTTTCTTTATAAATGTTGTCATGGACATGGTGTCTCTTCAGAGCAACAAAGCCCAACATAAAATGAGCCATGCAATGTCCCATGTATAAGGCTGACCATGGTCAGTGAAATGGGTTCCCACCAACATACAGCTCCAAACTTTTCATCTTGCCAAACAGAAACTGTGCCCATTGAATCTCAGATCTTTCCCTACTCCTTCAAGTCCCCTTCTACTTTCTGTCTTAGGAATTTGGCTAGGCTAGGTACTTCATGTAAGTGGACTCCTATGGAATTTTCCTTTGTGATTGGCTATTCCACTTAATAGGCAGCTGTGCCTTAGCATGCTTCCAACTTTCCTTCTTTTGTAAGGCTGAATGGATAATTTAATGGATATCTAACTTATGTTTACCTCTCAGCTATTGTAACACTTCTTTGAGCCTTGATCTGCTTTAATGTTGCTTTCAAATATTCTGGATATATATCCCAAAGTAAAATTTGGGGGAATCACATGAAAATTTTATTTTTGATAGTTTTCAAAGACTCACTGCACTATTATGTATGGAGGATAGACATTTTCTTGGCATGGTGATATGATGCCCAAACAGACATGCAAGAGCATCTCTACCATGTCAGTGTCCTTACAAATGCAAATCGAAGGCTTTCCTTGTCAATCAACACCCTTGATAAGTACCTAAAGTTATTTCTTGGATCAATTTTAGTATAGTAAATCTTTGGTTCCTGTTTTAAATGCTCCTTTTTTTCCCTCATGTGTGTGTGTGTAATGAATGTATGCAGCCATACCCACCACAACCGGCATGTAGAGCTCAGAGGTCTGCTATGCAGGTTCAGTTCTTCCCTTCCATTTTTACATGGGTTCCAGGTCTCAAACTCAGGCCTCCAGGTTTGTACAGCAAGACTTTTCTCTGCTGGGCCTTCTCACCAGCTCCTCTTTTCTTGTTCAATTTTATTCTTCCCCTGTCTTTCTAATAAAAATTTTCTCTCCTGTTCTTTTTCTCGTTTTTTTTTTTCTTACCTCCTACAGTATAAATTTAGCAACATTTCTATGTTTTAAAGCTATCTCAGATACAGATCATAAACATTGGCTGCAGGTTTAGAGAAAAAAATGCAGCAAAAAGGAAAATAAGTGAACTCATTCAAGAAAATATTGAGGCTACCTACCGGGTTCAATGCCATTGTGCTTCGGATATGTTTTGATTTAGGTTATGTCAACCATGACTACAAGCTCAAAACATTCAAAGTAACCCCAGAACAAGGCATATTTGGTTCCTTCCAAGGGGGGTTTTCAAAGTATATGTAAGAGCAGAACTCTGGAATGTAAAAACACAGGGGGAAAAGTGGTATGCAGGTCATCTCCCTGGTCCACGGCATTGAGACTTTTGAAGTATCCAAAGCTCGTTTCTCTTAGCGAGGTTGCTTGCAGGGTCAGTACTTCTTCAGCCTCCATGCTTGCACGGGAGAGGCCACTCAGATGCAAGTGAGCAGAGGAAGAGTCTGGAACAAGGTATGCAGACATGGTGTCTATCCACAGTCTATAGACTCAGAAGGGATTTCTTCCTACTTCATAGACAGCGCGTGCCATCGTGGTGGCCTGACTCCTAAGAGAACAGAATGGAATAGAAGTTATAAGGGGGTAAAGATTTTTCTGAGGAAAACAAAGATATTGCTGGTTTTATACCGAGTAGATAGAAAACATATGAAAGAAATTTCCACAAACCGTGAAAAGAAATCTGCCCAAATACAGAGTATAGCTGAAATATTTAATAAGGAAGTAGGCTTACTCACGTCCACAGCCCTAAGGCATCCCTATAGTGAGGCACAGAGTCTGCACCAAGGTTCCCAATGCTCTGCCATTTAGGGTGGGTATACTTTGAATACTTCATTCACGGACTAGTAAAAATGAGCCACTCTGGAGAGGTCTTTCCTCAAAAGCCACTGAGTCTTCTTTGGTCATGATGCGAGTTAAATGAAATGTCAGACCACACTGCCCTGTGTGCATATTTCATATTTCTTTACGGTAATACTACAACTTTATTATTTAAGAGCTTACATGTTTATTACAATTCTGGGTAAGACAGGCTCCTTGTCAATGCAGTGCTGACACTCCTGACCGTGGTGATGGTGGTGATGATGGGGTAGTATGTTCTGTTGTGAGAACAAGAGCAGAGCCTGTGTGTAACATGCCCACAACCTTCCAGGGTCTTGTTTCCTAAGTGTTAAGCAGGACTCCTGCTGTTCTAGTCACTGTTATCACAGTTGCGTACACCACTACTCTAAGATGGTCTACTGCCACTGATAAGGCTGCATGTAGGGTCCGAAGCTGCCACTATCATTTACAATCTGTAGAACGCTGGGAAAGTCATTTTCTGCCTCAGTGGTCTTACTTGGGAAATAAAGGCAACGCTATATACTATTATCTATTTTCTATATGCCATCTACTACATCTACTTATCTATATTCTATCTTCTCACCAATCATCATCTATTCCAAGTATCAGTACTTTCTTTCATTTACCATCTATCTTCTGTCTATCATTTACCATCTATCTTCTGTCTATCATTTACCATCTATCTTCTGTCTATCATTTACCATCTATCTTCTGTCTATCATTTACCATCTATCTACCATATATCCATCATATATCTATTATTGTCTATAAAACGTGGACGAGAGGAATAATCATTCAATCAACACTAAAATTATTCTTATTATATTTTTGCATGTGTGTGTGTGTGTGTGTGTGTGTGTGTGTGTTTGCAGGCGCACATGGCCACAAAATATATGTAGAAGAGGCTGAGGCATCTTACCAGCCCCTTCAGTTTTTATTTATTACATGCTACTTGCATGTGCTTATGGAATGCACTGTGAAGTTTCGAGATACTTACACACTGTGTCATAATCAAACTAGGATATCTAGCTCATCCATCATCGAAAACATTTATCATAATGATATAATTGCTTGTTTGGGCCTCTGTATGAACATCTTACATATAAACATTGTTTTTCAAGTGTGGTATGGAGACCCTGGGTGGCTTCTTTCTTAGATAGTTCATGAGGAACAGAGCTATTCTTACCAACACCCTAAAGTTGTGTGTCACTTTTTCACTATGACAGATTCATAATTGTGGCATCACTACAGAGAGAGCACAGCCCCACTCTAGCTTCTTCTGAAAGAATTGTAAAAAGGTGGACTAATCCTCTTCTCTTTAATGTTTTGTAAAATACAATTATTTCACAATAATGTGCCCTGTAAGCTGTCTGTAGTGGTGCATGCCAGTAATTCCAGCACTTGGGAGATTGACACAGAGGGAGTGGTATTTAGAAGTTTAAGGCCATTTTCTGCTACATAGCAAATTGAGAACCAGCCTGGACTATGGTGAGGCCCTGACTCAACTAGTACTCTCTCACGAGTGCGTGCATGCGTGTGTGCATGTGTGAGTGTGTGTATGTATTCCATAAGTTCACTAAGATTTGGTGGTATTTTTAAGTAAATAATTCATTTAAATTTCTAATGTAGAAAATACAGAGATAACTGACAGAAGTTCTCTGGAAACCCAGAGTAAGCATGAGTGCTAGGGCAGCAAAGTTCTTCAGAACTGTGGCCATCCTCACAGTTACCAGCTGGAGATTCAAGTATGGACAGTGTCAAGTTTCAACCAAAGTTATGTGTGACAGACCCAGTGATCACTGAAATACACCCTACCCCCAAGAACCTTGACACAGTAATCCTTCCTTTTAAAAGTCTGGCACTGTTAGAGGGCTCTGTATCAAAAGGTCTTCTTAGAAAAGCTCCCCTGTTACTATGGTATTCAAGGCTGACAAATGTTTCCTTAACCTGTCCATCACTGCAGTATCAAAATTCACACCATGTTTCTTGGTGACCAAGAAGAAGGACCTGAGGTTAATACACTTAAGTTCTTGTTTTAAAGCCCAAATGAATTGCTATCCTAGGTTTCCAGACTCCAGTGTCAAGCAAGAATTATCAACTGTTTAATGGTCACTTTAAATATGTTTTGTCAGAAATTCGAAACCCATCAAGTTCTTCCGTCTTTTCCTTCTGTCACAGAGGACTAAATTTCAACCTCAAGGAAATACATTGAGCTATAAGGACATACTTAAATGAAGTAAACAAACAGGTAAGTTTTGCAAAAGCAAGCATTTGGTATTTGAGAACATCACTGGAACAAATCCGTTTTAAGTATGCAATACTCTGACTGTGGGCTCCCACCATTGCCTTGGTGTAATACTGACATCTGCCACTTAGGCCTTTTGTCTTAAAGACTTTGGGTTTTACCCATGCACATTTATAATGCCTTTGGTTGGGTTGGGTTGAGTTGAACTCTTTGGTAATAATTCAGAGCTTGGCTCCTGGGGTGATAGCACAGGTTTGCATGCATTATGCAGAATTTTCTGCTAAATGAAATGGGCTTCTTGTAAATGAATAGTTTATTTCGATCCATGCTTGTTTGACATAAATGTCACTTTTATGCTGAATAACTCTACCATTCTTCTGTGTTTGCTCCAGTAATGCTGATCTTTGAGGTGTTACCCCAGACAGGCTCTGACAATGGAGTGCCAAGTGGCCATCTTGAAATAACAAAACTTTGCTCTAGCATCCTCCTACTTAATCTGATATTTAGCAAGATGGAGTTCAATAACCTGAACATTGAACAATTTTCATCAATACTGAGATGTCATGGTATGGGAAGAAACAAAACCAGAAATAACAAAATAGTGTTCCATTATTTTTACTGCATTTAATAATTCCAACCAAATGGGATCAGATCAATTTGTGGGTAGAACACAAAGTACTAAGTAAAAGAAAATGCCCACTTTTCCTATCGAAATAATGTGGAAGGAAATGAGCAGAAGATACATAGGAAGGGTCAAGATGAAAGGATTTTTTTCTTCCCTCTTCTTGGTGCATCTGGACAGAATTAACTGGCTGTCTCTAGTCATAAGTAAGTACAAAACCACTATTCCTCACACTGCTGTTGCTGTGGGAGCTTCAGCTAGGCCAGCACTCTGCCTCTGGAAGGGAGGCATTCAAGGAAAAAGAACCAACCATGAGGGGCTTATAGACTTGACTCTGTCCTCCATGTTCCCCAGTCTGGGGCTTGCTCAGAATAGACTTGCCACCCAATGGCCTTGTTCTTTTATTCCGTCTAGATCACAACCTTATCCTAAGACCTAGACATTCAGATAGTGTACCCCTACAACTCCCATTGCCCACTACTTGTGGGTTCTGGCTTATTTTGTCCCCAGAAAAGTACTTCTTTAGGTATTTTGTGAGATGAAGACCCACACACACTGTTTTGGCCCCACAAAGACAATCTTATAATATCTAGTCACATTTGTGTCCCCCTCAAAGTTCTTGAGTCATTGAAGGATCCTAAGATATCTCTCTGTCTTGGTTAGAGTTTTTCTTCATTGTTACTTCTCTCTAATCAGGTTTTCAGCATTCAATGAGAGTTCAAGGTTTAACCCTATTCTGGCAAATTTAGGGGAAAACTAAAGTCTGATCTTACTCCTAGGCCCTACATCCTTCATTGCTTGTTTAACTAAATGAACTGTAGCATGGGCTTCACTTAGTGAACTGTCTGAGTAATTTAAAATTGCAGACTTGGGTTTTATTTGTAATGTATAAAAATAGGGAAATCTGAGAAGCTTTTAATATAAACAGTGCTGGAAATTTTTCAATAGAATGACCATGCTCACTTCATCCTCCCAAAAGACATTAAGAGATTGACGTTATACACACTGGAGAAGTTTGAGTCAGGAAACACAGGCTCCAACATGCATATGAAGTGTCCATTTCAGAAAATGAGAGTTCAGTGAAAGACACAGCATAAAGAACATATAACATAAGGGGAGGTGCACATGCAAGCATAATTTCCTGTTGGTATGCAATGTACTTCATACATGCATAGAGTGCCTGATAGATACAGAAGGCAATGCTATTTTCCTTTAATATACATATATGTAATACTATGCACGCGGTTTATATATACTCTGTGCTGAGTACTCTGTAGAAATAGCCTATAAATCCTGGGAGCTGCCTTGTTATTTTTTTTTATGCGGTTTCCAAGGCTGCATGATTAATCTTCAGCAAAGCTACAGTTTAGCACCTGTTGAGCGATATTAGAGGAAATCATCTGCGTTGCAAGTGGAGAATATGTTGGAGAGGCTGGACTCAAATGGGTCCAGGTTTAGCTCTCTTTCTCCTTCTGTTTCAGCAGACAAATAATCTGTTGCAACTTTGCCGCTTCTCTTCCATGGCTTGGCTCTGTTCCCATGCACCATTTTGTTCTAGGGGATGCCTAAACGGATTCTTCAGTGTTAGCCAAAACAAATGAGGAGCTTGGCTCTCGGTCTGGTCCCAGCAGCTGCTGTGATTGGAGTTCTCTGCACCTAAGACAGTGGGGCAGCTTTCCCCTTGACAGATGAACACATTTTCATTACTAGGGAAACAGGAAGCATGGCATACTGGGTGAGAGAGGGGTGGGGGAGGCAGATTTTGGAAATGGCTTTGTTCTTTCTTCTACCCATTATGGTGACTGACCATTCAGCTGAAATGTCCAAGGGGATGTTGGCAAGTCCAAGTGGGATACCCATGTTTCAAGTTCCTCATCCTTTCAGATTGCAGTTGTAAGCTCAGGCAGCCTCAGGCAGAACAATCCTTTGCAGATCTGTTTTAGGAGGCAATTTCTCTTCATGCATACAGAAAAGGTCATGGACAGGTCAGGAAGTCTAGGGAAACCATCATACAAAATAAAGGCAAAGAAATATTTGGTGGTTTCCATTTCTTAGCCATATAATAAAGCTAAACTGGAAAGTGGGTGTTCGAAGGACCCCCCACCCAGAGACGTTCCTCCTGATCTGGGTGTTACAACTAACTCAACCACAGGAGTTGAGGACATAGGTTCTTCAGGAAACAGGATGTATCTCCAGTGTGCCTCCTCGTGGTGAATTTTTCTTTGGGATTCTATATTCACAATAGTCTTCACTCAAAATGGTAACCTGGAAGGCAATCTTTATCCCCAGGTTTTGAGAGTGCCTAGATAAATGTGGGTGCCAGTCACCATTGTAGGGAATTCAAGAGCTGGAGAAAGTTGGGAGAAGGAGAAACAAAAAAAGTAATAAGAAAACACATACACCTAAAGTGTGCAGCTTCAAAAGAAATGATAAAGTTACGTAAGTATCGAGGGGTATCTTCAAGGGTGAGGGGAATCTGGAGTTCTCACTGGTATGTGACTTTTGGACCCTCATTCCCAATTATCTCTATGATGACAACCTTTTGTCTACCATGTAAGCTTCCGAAAAAGCAGGATTGCCAGCCAAGGAGGCAAACATACCCTATCAGGCATTATTTCTGAGAAACGTGTCATTAGGCCTTTTTAATGTATAGCCAAATCAGGCTTAGAACTACGCTGGCTATGGTATCACTCGATCATGTCATCTTATGGGATCACAGTCATACCTATGGTCAATTCAAACAGAAGCATCTTGCAGTGTATGACTATACTGAGTAACTACCATTTGTCAGACACTAAGATAGGTACCTTATATGAGGACATTCCTGTAACAGCAAACACAATGTGTTTAGAAGGTTTCTTTACGTACACAAAGAAGGCTGAGACTTGGTCATTCCATGGTGATGTGGTCCAGAAACAAAGGAAGATTTTGTAATACAATTCCTAGAAACTCCAACCGGCTTTGGAGTTTGAAGGATTGCTTTACCTATTCCCTTGCCCTTTGTATCCTACATTTATTTTTGGTAGTGATAACTCACAGGTCTCGGTGAAGAATCGTTTAGGCATCCCCTAAACAAAATGGTGCATGGGAACAGAGCCAAGCCATGGAAGAGAAGCAGCAAATTTGCCACAGATTATTTGTCTGCTGAAACAGAAGGAGAAAGATAACTAAACCTGGATTAATTTGAGCCCAGCCTTCCTCTTTCCTGCCTGGCCTAAACAGTGTCTCTGACATCTACACATAAGACTCCAGTCCAGGCTGCTAACAATTAATGAGAGTTTGTACACAGAATGGACACTGTGCCTTTACCAATGGGCCAAGTACAGAGGAGTGGAGTGAGTTCTGCTCTGTGATGATGTGTCTTGAATTAATTATCTTTGCTTAGGTCTCCATTATGCTAACTAATGGCTCCTGGAAAAATTACTGGGGCAATCTACTTTTTGCATCCTGTGACTTCACAGAAACAATGCTTACTCTCTGGAGTAAGCTTGCTCGCTTACGAATCTTTACATTCCTCCCCGTCTACTAGTTTCTATTTACACAAGCTTTGGGTGAGGTTTTTTGTGACTGTGCCAGCATAGTACAAAAAAGGGGATTTGTACAAGGTTCTGCATTAATCCAGTAAAGACAGAACCAGGCAAAAGCCCAACTTCTCTGTTTCTAATGAACTGTTTCCTTCTATAGACCAAGATTTCAATCCTATCATGCTCATTAAAAATGTTTCTTATTATTTTAATAACCCCCTTTTTATCTTTGAATTTCCCCCTTTACATTGCTGTACATGTCAATGAATTTCTTCCCATGTACAATCAAGAATATTTTTTGAGGAAAACATCATATGCGAAATTATTTCCAATGAGCAGAACAATGTAGATACATAATTCCTGGTTTCTGATTTTTTCAATAGTGGTATGAAATGTTAGCATTCATCTTAAATCCCAGCACTTTAAGTTAGAAAGTTAATTGTACCTACAAAAATGTCTAACGTAGTAGGACTTTAGAAAACATTAGCCATTGTCATTGCTCATACTGGACATCCATGTCTGTGGAATTGGAGAAGAAAAAGCATTGGCAACACTCTCTCAGCTAAGAATGGAACCTTATGAGCTCCTCACCAGTTCATGCTGGAATGTTGATGGTCCTCCCCAATTCATGCTGGTATGTTGATTGGTCCTTCCCAGTTGTACTGGCTGGTTTTGTGTGTCAACTTGACACAAGCTGGAGTTATCACAGAGAAAGGAGCCTCCCTTGAGGAAATGCCTCTATGAGATCCAGCTGTAAGGCATTTTCTCAATTAGTGATCAAGGGTGGGAGGGTCCCTTGTGGATGGTACCATCCCTGGGCTGGTAGTCCTGGGTTCTATAAGAGAGCAAGCTGAGCAAGTCAGGGGAAGCAAACTAGTAAGTAACATCCCTCTGTGGCCTCTGCATCAGCTCCTGCTTCTTGACCTGCTTGAGTTCCAGTCCTGACTTCTTTTGGTAATGAACAGCAAAGTGGAAGTGTAAGCTGAATAAACCCTTTCCTCCCCAACTTGCTTCTTGGTCATGATGTTTTATGCAGGAATAGAAACCCTGACTAAGATACCAGTTCATGCTGGAAGGTTGATGGTCCTCCCCAGTTCATGCTGGAAGGTTGATTGGTCCTCCTCAGTTCGTGCTGGAATGTTGACTGGCTTGATCTTGTTCAAGTTGTGCTGTTAGGTACATAAGTGCAACAGCCATGTCATGTCTGGAAGACAACATTCCATAAAGTTTCTCATCTTCTGGCTTTTACATTCTTTCCTCCCCCTCTTCCATAATGTTTCCAAGCCTTGTGAGGTGGTGGTAAAAGTACCTTATTTGGGGCAGTGGCTCACTGCTTCTTTCTTTGGCCATATCCAATCTATGGTGGAGCCCTTCAAAGACGTCTTCGCTTTGGTACCAGTGTCTGTGATTTCTAGCATTTTCCCCTGCTCATTTTCTCAGACTTCCCAGTGCTGCTTACATCCCCCATCTGTTCTTTCTGTACTGTGTTTGGAATCTTCTAGGCCTTGGCACTTCTGCATTTCAAGTCAGGAAGTAAAGAAGTTATTTTTTATTTCAAGTAGTTGATTCTTGGAATAAAAAGCATGATGTTTAAAGATTATTTTCCTTAGCTTCAGATTGCCTAAAATCTACATGAGAATTTCAAAGTGAGGGATTTAACTCTTTATTTGCTATTAGCCTATAGAAAGAGAAGCATTCCAGTAAATTCTCCACACCCCTTCCTGTGTGTGTGTATGTGTGTGTGTACATGTACTTGTGTGTTACAGATTAGACCTATGGCCTCCTCTACTCTAACACACAACTACATCTTTAGGTTGTAGTAACTTCCATGATGTTTATAAAATCACTCGAGAATGAGAAAGATATCTTGTTTCTTTAAGGCATTTATGAAGACTTATAACATAAAACTCGAATTGCACTGACCGAGCAAAAAGACATAGCAATCATGGCCAAGACTGCCCATGAGGCAGTAGCAATAGCTCCATTCCAACTCCAGGCATCAAATACCAGCTCACATACCTTGTAGGGTAGCCATTGCTTCACACTTTGTTAGTCATAATGTAGGTAGAAAAGAACACAGGGATATATATGTATATGTATACTTATATAGGCCACTTCTTTTCAAAAGGCAGAAATTCATTATTATATTTGGGGTTGAAGAAGAAGAACAAGAAACATTATTTGCTAACTCATCAAAAACTCTGGAGGAAAGAGCAAGAGTATACTTCTGGGATAGCACTAAGTTTAAAGTCCTGTGTTCACACCTTATCACCAAGTATCTTAGTTAAGGTTTTACAGACACCATGCAAACAGACACCATGACTAAGGCAATTCTTATAAGGATGACATTTAATTGGGGTTGGCTTACAGGTTCAGAGGTTCAGTCCAATATCATCAAGGCAGGAGGATGGCAGCATCCAGGCAGGTATGATGCAGGAGAAGCTGAGAGTTATGCATCTTCATCTGACGGCTGCTAGGAGAATTCTGGCTTCTAGACTGCTAGGATGAGGGTCTTAAAGTCCATGCCCACAGTGACACACTTCCTCCAACAAAGCCACACCTATTCCAACAAGGCACCTCCAAGTAGTACCACTCCCTCGTCCAAGCATATTAAAACTACTACACCAAGACAAATAAAAATCAAATAAAAACTTAGGATCGACAGGTCCCATACATATAGTTTAATACTCTAGTCTGTAATTTTATTGCTTTTCTTGGTCTATGTTGATATAGTAGTATCTACATGATCTATTTTAGATGAGATTGTTAGCGACCATAATGCGTCTATTGATATTTCAAAAGATTCATACCTGAATTCTGGTAATAGCTTCTGTCAACCCATGCAACACATATGCCATAACATACCTGGGTAAATTGACAGGAATAGAGATGTCTTCAGGTTTTATATTATCTGGCTGCTATGTATATGTCTTGCTCAGTGTTCAATTACCTTTAGTTTATATATAATGTCAGGGGTTTCTGTGACTTTTGAGTATCATCATTAGCTTTACTTGTCAACTCAGCACACCTCAGAAGAGAGACTCTTCCTTGGGGAATAGCCTCCATCAGATTGGCCTGTGGCATGTTGATAGGGAATTCTCTTGATTCCTAATATTTCTGAAGGAGCCCAGCCTGCTGTGGGTTCAGGTGAGTGTGCCTGAGCAGTAGATAAAAGGTAGGCAAGTGAGGCTAGGAAGCAACACTTCTCCATGGTCTCTGCTTCAGTTCCTGCCTCAAGGTCCTTCCCTGGCTTTCCTTGACAATAGACTGTAATTTATAAACCAAATAGCTCTTTCCTTTCCCCATGTTGCTTTTGGTCATCATGTGATCACAGCAACAGGGAAGCAAACTAGGTCAGCCTAGAACTGCAACTTTGCTTTGCTCCTCATCTTTGTTTTATCACTGGACCATCACCTCTCAGTGTTGGAGTGGGGTCAGGACCCTACTGAAATTTGACTTCTTAAACTGTCCTATTTCTCCCTTGCCATCAATGCATCATCTTCTGCAGTAGCCAAGATGCTTGTGCTCCTCTGGGGAAATGTCTCCAGTTTTGCTGCCATTCATCACTGAGCATCATCTGGAATCTCTTTACCACTCCACTATCAACTCTGTTTGTATTACACAAAGAGCAGCAGATTCCAATAGTTGTCATTCATGAAATGTCCTCACTTGGGCTCTGTTGTGTTATGATGTAATCCCTCAAGCACTCTGTGGATGGCTGTTGCCCTCCTGAACTGTCTATAGCTGTGATTCCCTACAGGTAAACTGCACATGTTGGGACCTTAACTGTTTCATCAAGGAGTTGAGAAGGGGCCTATGAAGCTCTGCCCCAACCTGCAGATTTATTGGTAGTTAATGGTTGCTAGGGTGGAGCCCCAACCCCTCTCCCCCTCCCTGAGGACAAATAGGCAGTTAACAGTTGATGAGAGATACTTTTCTTCTGTGGCGCAGTCACTTATAAGGTGCCCCTTACCCTTTAAGTACCCTCTCACCTACACTCCCATAAGGATGAGATAAACTAATTGGTTCATCAAACCACACCAAGGTGGAATCATTTCCTAGTTTTTGTTGTTGTCCCCTTGCTCTGGGTAAGTAGATAGTTTGTTCACGTGCTCTGCAATAGTTCACACAACAGACATTTGAACTCATAGTGGAATGATGAAGACTGTGTGAAGATCTCTAAATGATTTTTCAATTTAAATGGAGCTTTAGAAAAATACAACAGCGAGATAAAGCAGGAAGTAGCCCACAATATAATAAGCCATATAATTTTTTATTAAATTGGTAATAAACATTTGTAAAGTCAGAGAACAGCCTTATTCAGCATCAAGTTGTAGAGTTGATGCTCAAATACTTATAAAATAGCAGACAATTCTTACAGAACTAGCAAAAGTTCTGAAATTTATATCTCCATATAAAAGACCTCATATAGCTTAAAGTCTAAGGATTTTAAGGAAAGGGCTAAGCAGAAAGTCCAAATCTGGAGATAGTACAATGCCTGACCACAGATTACACTACAGAACCATAGGAACTAAAGCAGTATGGCACTGCCATAAACAAAGACACGTAGACAATGGAATGGAATAGAAGACCCAGAAGTAAACTCACGAGCTATACACCCTTAGGGATATGGAGCTATGATGTGTCTTCCACTAGTTCCCATGTCTTCCCACAATTGTTTGTTTTCCCTGAGTGTTTCTGATTTGTGCTGTCTCTCTCTCTTTACAATCTCTTCCTCATGTTCCTCTGTTTTATCTGTATTGTGTTTCCAGAAGAAAATACTGTTCTCATAATTTAAGGTCAAAAGAAATCATCATTTCCAGATGTTTTTTTAAACAGTGCTTCAATCAAAGACATGAGTTCAAAGTATTGCCAAGCATTCTACCTGACTGTGGCTGCGGCTGTGGCTGCGGCTGTGGCTGCGGCTGCGGCTGCTCAGAATCTCCTTCTCTGATCCTTTCAGATTCCCCACTGCCAATACTATCCAGCTGACATTTAAAGTGTGGAATCTAGAATAGAACCCGTACTACATGTGAGAGTAGACCCAGATTCCTCTAAGCATGAAATATATGTCGATTCCACGGGAAGAAATGCCTTAGACTTTAAAGCTGAAGACAGGTTCTCCTGATTAATTCTCACTTAAAAATAACACTATGTTTAGCCCTGGAGTACTAGTAGACTTACAGCTAGTCTCACCGAAGACTAAACCTCTTCCTGTCAGAACATCAGTTAATGGTAGAATTAAGAATCGAGTCACCAGTGGCTACCCATCATGGCTCCATCCTCTGCTAAAACCCCTGCTACTGCTATGGTTGTTTAATATGAGAGATGTGGTTTATAATGACAATATTTATGCTGTACTGTGTTTGCAATCCATTTCATACAGCAGTACTGGGGGCATTGACCTCAGCGCCTCACGCATGAAAAGCAAGTGTTCCTACCACTCACTAGTTAAGCACCACAGCCCTTTACAGCTACGTAAGAACCAGACTTGGGAAAGAGATAATCTATGTGTCCTCACTATCTTACTTGATTTTCAAAATTTTCCTCTAAATTCACAATGTCAGCATTTCTTTGTGAATGATGGAACCAGGTTCAGACAAAGATGAGGCAGCACATGCTTTTATTAACTGGCAGAGCAAGGGTTAATACTGAGCACATCTAGCCCAAAGCCTACTGCTTTTCTATCCCAACATGCTTTGCAGGAAACCTCCGGTGGAAAGTGAGAACCATATTCTAGATATAGCATTTGCAAACACAGTGAGGTTTACAAAGGAACAAATCCAGAATACAAAAGGAAGATGCTACAATGGAAAGAGTTCATGATTCTTCATTGATGCAAAGATTCAAAATGGAACATTTTACAACTTGCTGTATTATTGCTAAATAGGTATCAGTGACTTATTTCATGCACACATTGTCTTGTGGTCCTTGACTGCTTGCTCTGCATTGTGTATTTCGTTTTGTTTTTTTACAAGCTCTACATGTCTGAACACTCAGCTTTGCGTTATGAGTACCTGTAAACCCATTAGCCATCCTTCTCATCATCCTTTTTTGCCATAGAAATTCTTTCTTCTTGTAACAGAGTAATGGATTTTCTTTTTTCTTTACAGTGTCGGAATATTGTTGGTGGCACAATGGCACAGTCCTTATAAAGCAGACACAAAGATTTGATACAAAGCATTCTATACATCTGTAAGAAGTCGTAGATATTAGAACTATGAGGAATTGTTATGGTTATTTATCCAAGCTTCCTGCTTCTTGGTTTCTCACATTCTCTCTCTCTCTCTCTCTCTCTCTCTCTCTCTCTCTCTCTCTCTGTCTTCTCTTCTCTTCTTCTCTCCTCTTTCTCTCCCCCTTTCTCATCCTCTCACTGCCACTTTGCCCCATAGAGTATTGCTATGTAGCTTAGGTTAGCTGGGAACTTACTGGTGGTAATTCTCCTGCCTCAGCTTCCTCAGTGCTAGAATTATAAGAATGAACCATCACACTGGAATAAGCATCCCCTCCCCGTGTTTAATCAGTGAGTAAACCAAGAATCAAGTAAACCTACTGATAAATCATACCTTTTCTTTGTGGAATTACTTCATTAATTTTCCAAATTAAGACACTCTTGAAAGTTAAAGGAAATACCAACAGGGTATGGCAGTGGCAAGTGACAGTAAGGCTGTCTTGAGAAATCAGGTCATGCCAATTGTTTTAGCCCCTTTGAGCTTTAGTAGCTACATCACTTTTTAAAAAGTTACTTTTTTATTGCTGTGAATAAAACTCCATGACCCATGTACCTTAAAAGGAAGTACCTGATTGAACTTATGATTCGAGAGGGTCCATGATGACGGAGCAAAAGCAGGGTGGTAAGAAGAGCTGAGAGCTCACATCTCAGACCACAGGCAGGAGACAGAGCACACTGGGATTGACATGCATCTTTTGAAACCTCAAAGACCAACCCCAGTGATCCATCTTCTCCAACAAGGCTGTTCCAAACTGTTCACTAACTAAGGGCCAATTATTCAAATGTACGGGCCTATGGGGCCATTGTCATTCAAACCACCACAATGACAATGGAAGGAAAGAGTGTTAGGGAAAGTGCCTGGTATTTAGACGCAAGAACATGTCAAATAAAGTTCAGTTGCCCAGAGCATTAACAGAAGAGATATGGTAGGTTCACATTTTCCTAGCTTTGAAGGTTGTACCATTAACACCAATGTCACAAACGAAAATACAACATGACAAGGCATTAGCCCTTATTTATTTGTTTAATGTTTTATGTTGTCTCTACAATAGCCAAAGTCTATCATCATCCAATTTTTAGAGCCTAACCAAGCTATGAATTTTTTTAGATTGACCAAATTAGCTTATTATGACAGAAATGCATTAGTAGATGACTGTACAGACTGATCCTCCCTGTTAGAAGGAAGGAAGTGTCAAAAGGAAGCAAGAAAGAGAGAGGATGAAGGAGTGGGATGCTAGGAGTCATTGTATCCTAAAATATAATATTATGCAGCGTCCATATACAGAGGAGATGCCACATTTTATATGAAACTGCTAGACACTAGCAAGGAAAACACACCAAGTGTAGATTTGCAACACGATCAGATGTAAATCACCACAGTTCCACTTTCATTTTACGCTATCACATCTGGGTCCACATCTGTGCTCTGGTTGAATCCTTATGTACTGCTGTCAGTTTTCAGGGCACTTGAATTCAGCATTTCTCCATTTCCCACCATAAGAGTGCTACAGTTTGTTCCTTACCTTAGCATGCGACACAAGGAAAGATCAAGTGTCCATGGTTGCAGTGTATGAGCACCCAGGAGCAATGAAAAGGAAAGACACACAGAAAACATTGCTGAGTAGTGTCACTGAGAGCACCAAGCTCTACAGATTTTGATTATATCCTCATATGAACGGATAAAGAGGCATTCCTTTCTCAACTTCTAAATTCAAGGTGTTGGTTCCCTGCAAGGTACTTCTGGCACAGCTCCATCCCTGGAAAGACAGCTCTTGGACCAATTCTGCCTTGCCATTTGCCCGACAGCAGTAAAATTCCCAGTGTTATCCAGGCAGGGATATCTGGACTCCTGTCTGCCTCCATTTTTGACTTTTCCCTGCTTCCTGCTCCGGTTGACTGGCTGCTGGCCAGACCCTTCTGCAGGCTGGTTGTACTCTAAGAGCTAGAAGAAAGGACTCACCAGTTAACCAACGTGCCAATAATATTGAGAAGGTCAGCATGAGCAGGTTTTCACTATGGCGGCAGGGTCAAGTCGCCCCCAGTGTGTGTGTGAAACTTACCATGGAGCATCTTGGTAGAAATTCCCTGCTCTGAGCTTACTGTGACAACAGATTAAAGAAAAGAAACATCAGGACAACACCTCTGTGGAAACTAGTGTTAGGCAAACTACCTCCTGTGATGTAGGTCAGTTACCTACTTCATGGAAGGCTGGGACTACTTATAACATATTCTGTTCTGAACTTCATTTTCTTGTTTTTTTTTGTTGTTGTTGTTGTTTAATTTATATATGCATATGATGAGTTCTGATCAAACCCATTCTCCCATCCCCTCCAGTTCCTCCCCTGTCCTCCCTACCACTTTCTCCTGGGATTTCATGAGCCCCTCCCCACCCATGCCGAATATATTTGCCTGTCTAGATATCGAATGGGCTTTGTGCCTGCAATCGCTGGAGTAAAACTGCAGTTTTTGTTTTTCTAAATGGAAACTTTCAAGTCAGATTTTTCTTCAAGTGACTGATTTTTTTGTCTGTGTTAAGCTTGAGGATTTTATGTCTAACTTAGGTTCTGGTTTTGTTCTGTCTATGAAACGTGGCTCCATCTTTGTGTTGATACAGATAGTAAGAGAAAGACTACCATGGATCTAGGGGGATGTAAAGCGTGTATGTTGCAAGCATGGGGATGTGAGTTCAAATCCTCGGAATCCACTTAAGAAGTTGAGAAGGCAGAAGAGCCCATCTCTAACACGGTTCCAGATAAATCGGTGACAGAGGGTCTCCAAGCTAGCCGAATCTGTGAGCTCCAGGCTCAGAGAGACACCATGCCTCCATAAACAAAGTGAAAACAATTGAGGAAGGTATCTACCCAGCATTCAACTCTGGCTCCATATGAATACCCTCCCTTGCCCCACCCAAAATAAGTAAATAAATAAAACATAAAAATGAAGACCGCTAAAAATTGAAGCGTTAGAATGACTCTACCTCAAGCTTTAATGAAGCTATTGAATTTATGGAACATGTTTTAGTAAAGAAAGCTTATCCATAGTAATGAATTAATCCTCTGGTCTCCATGCTTAAGAAAACTTTTGCACGGATTCTGAACTTGCATCCTCGGAATTTCAGAGCATATGCTTGAGCCACTGGGACACACCCTGGACCTTTAGTAGTCCTCTGAATTACATGTGCCAGCATACAGGTGAGGCCATATTCAAAGACAGAAGAAAAATAGAACCCAATTTTGAAAGAAAAAAAAAATCAGTTATTTGGAGAAAATCTGACCTGGTATCTTGTCATATGGCCTTTTTAGTATGGGTTAGCGCGATCTGGGTTTTACATTAGCCCACAAATCATAGTCTATAGAGACTCCCTCATCTTCAGTACATGCTGCATCCACCTTAAAAAGACATTTACTCTCTGTTGGTGCTAGGTTAGAAACATATCACCTCTGTTCCCTGTATTCTGGTTTGAATTTGTCACATGGGTCCCACTGGGCTAGAAGGATGAGTGATTGTTTGGATGTCTCTCTAGCAACAGATGTCTCTGCCCACTTTATGCATAATAGCCTTGGCATATTTGTAATCTCACTAATGACTGTATAGCAGCCATTTGTCACTTCCCAGTTCTGTACTAGGAACGGGCTCGTGAGACCTGTGTTGTTCATCTAAAAACTGAAACTCCTAGAGGGTAGCATGTCACTTATAGTCATTCCAGAAGCAGCTGCCACACTGCAATCAGAGCTAGAAGACATTAATTGGGGGCAGCCCCCCTGAGATGGCCAGTGGGTGAGTAAAGATAAACACAGACTGTCTCTACACCACAGCCACACTGCAAGGACAGGGAAAGGAGCCAGCCTAAGACTGTTAAGCAGCTCGGAAAAGACAGCAGTCCAGCAGAGCACAAAGGAAAGAAGAGTACCAGAGCCCTACATTTAAAAGTGGCGAAGCACTGGCACCCATGCACTGGCACTCATGCACTGGTGCCCATGCATTGGCACCCTTGCACTGGTGCCCATGCACTGGCACTCATGCACTGCATCCATGCACTGGAACCCATGCGCTGGTTCTGATACATGGTTTCCCATGCACTGGTGCCCTTGTATTGGTGCCCATGCACTGCATCCATGTACTGGCACCCATGCACTGGTTCTGATACACAGTCTCCCATGCACTGGTACCAATGCACTGGTTCCCATGCATTGGTTCTCATACATGGTTTTCCATGTACTGGTGCCCATGCATAGTTTCATTACTGGCTCTGATGCATGAGATTGGCTCTCACATTGGCACAGACCTCTAAGATGCTGTCTGAGGGTGTTGGATGATTGCATTTTTCCCATCATAATTTGCCTTGCAGAACTGCCACAGAGATGAAGTGGGGGAGGGGTGAATACCCCAGCTTAGAATGGTTTGACTCTTGAGGTTTGAGCTTTACTATGGATGGTGTGAAACTGAATACACATTCAGTGGAAAACAGACTTGAAATTTTAACCTCAGACCCTTTCCAGAGCTAGCAGCATCTTTTGGGATGCTGGCCAGCCACAGTTCTCATCAGTCATGCAGTCGCAAAGGTAAGCGTTAGTGCTCTATGGTGTGTTGTGTTGCTAGGCTACGGTGGTCAGTAGGCTAGGTACCAAACATTCTTTTGACTTACGGTATTTTCAATGTACAGAGGATTTACCAGGCTATCTCCCAACTGTAACTTGATGAACATCCATATGGATTCCCAAATCTTGCTGCTAAGACTTTCTACTCCTCCAGGCTGTGTGCTTGCTGTAGCAGAACGTTTAATTTAACTAAAATGAGTAAAGAATGACTTTTAAAATGATTTTTTAAACACAACCAGAAAAAATAAAAAGCTCATAAGTCAGAAACTCAGAGTTGCAAACTTGTGTCTGTTTTTGCCAAGCCTTCACGGAGCCACCTCGACTCTGGTCTTAGTTCTCTGTCTGTGAAATCAAATGCTTGTTGGGTTTGCTCAGTCATTCTAAACTTTATCACCCTGCTGAGAAGCTTGAAAAGGTAAGGATTTCTGTCTTTATAAAGTCCAGTTTCTGGCTAAGTAAATCTTTACTGGGCTGATTCTATAGCAATTTCCTTAAACTTGGAACATTTCATCCTGTTGCATCAGGAAGTAAACAAAATTTACAGGATCAAGATAGTAAACAACTCAGAAGTCTCAGGAAAATTACAAGATTCACAAGCCCCACACCCATATACCCACCTTCCACTCCCCAATACCTCAACCCCCCCACACTCTTCCCCTCCAAATAATAACTGGGGAGAAGAATCTCTCTGGCAGGTCAGCTGCCTTCAAGTCATACAGGAAGCTCATGGAGTGGGGTGCAGCCTTAGTGAACTGTCAGCTATACCAGGCAGAAATTTTAGTGATGCAAGTGTCTTTGTTTCATTTATTCTCCTGTGAATAACCTTAATAAACTTACTGTGTCTCTCAGCTAGATTAGGGTGGACATGTTTCACTGTTTGTTGTAAGTGACCTCTCCGGGGTCCATAGATATTCATTCATCTTTCTCTAGAAGAAGTCACAGAATATGGACAACTTTTGGGTGGTGCTACTGGTAGGTGGCATTTACATTGAGAACTACTAGATTCAATGTTCTTCAAGTTTGCTTCACGTTCATAATTCTTTGTGTTTGTGATTCGATTACATTGCTTTACAATGACAGTTTTTTACTGTTATTTGTATCTACTTTACCATCATCTTTTAAAGACTTTATTGTCTATATCATACCTTTTCAGACAAACCATAAGCTAGTACATATATTTACTGATTTATTATCATATAACATATATTGTGTTAAGTACAAAACTTGATGTCTTGGTTAGGGTTTTACTGCTGTGAACAGACACCATGACCAAGGCAACTCTTATAAGGACAACATTTAATTGGGGCTGACTTACAGGTTCATAGGTTCAGTCCATTATCATCAAGGCAGGAGCATGGCAGCATCCAGGCAGACATGGTACAGGGGGAGCTGAGAGTTCTACATTTTCATCTGAAGGCTGCTAGCAGAATACTGGCTTCCAGGCAGCTAGATAAGGGTCTTAAAGCCTACATCCACAGTGACACACCTACTCCAACAAGGCCACACTTTCTAATAGTGCCACTCCCTGGGCTGAGCATATACAAACCATAACACTCAAGATAGCTGTCATCAGCTCTATAATTTTCAGCCCACCCTTTAGATTGATTATTTCACTGATTTAGTTCAAGGGTATGATCTGATGTTACATAATGAACAGTGGAAAGGTAGAGCACAATCTTAAAGCATAGACAGAGCAAATGGGCTTGAGAGCAGATAGACAAAGTCAGGAGGAACGATCCAGGGAGAGAGATGTCATGAATAGTAGCCACATGCAAATGTCTTTTATGCTAGGGAGGAGTTTGGCAATCATAACATAGTTTGTTGGTGTGATGGAGGGAAGGAGTTCTGTTTGTGTGGTTGGGAGAAAGGGGGATGGATTCAGACATGCAGTTTAATCCCATGGGTCCAGCATCTTTGCTAGCTGTAGGTTTATGTTTCACTACTTATTGGGTAAGCGGACATGAGCTGACGACCATGCTAGTAGGAGAAGAAAATAAGGCAGAAGAGACACTTAGCTTTATACAGAGTCAGCTGCATGGGTATTGAACAACCCCTTCAGATCTCTCAGCATCCTCTTCTCTGTGCATTGGACACAGCATTCACCATGCTTGTGATAAAGGAGTAAGGGTGTGTGATGCTCTGCTGGATACAAAGCTCTGTCTGTACAACATCATGAAAAACCCCTCATAGTTGCATTTCATTTTTGTGATCATTTTTATTTAAAATTTTTCTGAATGGAGATATCCTATTTAGCAGTAGATTTTAGTCCTTCCTTCAAAGGCCAGTACCCTCCATGGAGACGTCTCTAGCATTTACTCAGGTGCCTGAGGGATGTCCTTGACTCTTGGCAGCACTATAAATATGGAAAGAGAACCTTTTCCTCATCATCTGATATCATAGGAATTTCCCCATGCATTCAGATAGGTTGTCCTCTCCCCACTGCTTGGGAATAGGAAACTCCCAAAGAGTGGGTCTCTGAGCTATTTTGTGGTAGAAAACAGTAGAGAGATGACATGAACAGAGAGGAAATCCAAGACATGGTCAAAATATATGTAATTAATATATCCCAAGAGCTCAATGGTTTCTGATTGGAGCCTAAAGGAATGAAGGAAGAGAGGGAAAACTCCAATCCAATTAAAGACAGTGAAGCTCAGGCTGAGGTCAAAGTTGTACTCTAGGGATGTTTCATTAACCACTTGAAGGTGGATTTAGAAAGAGTTAATAAAAGCTTAACCCCTGACATTGGAAGTATGTTGTCAAGGAAAACTTGGATTCTCAGTTCAGAGAGAAAGTAAGAAACTTTGTCCACAATTTGATTAATAAATGCATTTAGGATCAGTATTGGGAAATGAAGTCTATCTTTGAAAAGAGTGTTGTAGAAGCTGGCTAAATAGAGACTTATTGGTGTATGGGTTATAGCATCCTTTGAGCATGTAGCTAAATTGAACTTGAAGGCATCCAAACAGGAAATGATTCAAAATTCAGAGGGGAATGTTTTTGAAGACTAGATAATATCAAATAATTTATATCTAGCTTCAGGGTATTATCCAAACCCATCTGAGCAGGGAATGTGCCTGTGCCTCAGTGTTTTGTTCAGATTAATAGTAAAATGGATCAATGTCCTACGGACTTCAACAAATAAACTAGGGTGGAGCTGGTGGGGGTGTTGGGTCTGGAAGCACGGGGTGTGGGATGACTAACAGACTTCCGAGTGTCAGTATAGAAAAAGTCAATGAGCCTCACCTCACAACACTGCAATCCTAATCATGGAATGTTTAAATATTTCCAAATCTTCTGAAAATCCTGCCATGACAACAAACACAGACAAATATCTGAAACACAGGGAGTCTTCAGAACTAACTAGTACATATCATGGATAGGTTAGGATGCTCCCCCTCTCTGTCTGTCCAGGTTCTGCTGATCATAATCCTGACCATCCTGAAACCTTTCATTTAATTTATTACTATGCTTGCCTAGTCCAACATCCTCACAGCTCCTTAATGTTGAGAAACTATTCATCTTGACTACAGAACCTCTAAGCATTCCATTTTGTTCCTTGTATTCCATTTACAATACTATTTCAAAATCAGTCTTGGGTGCATAGTTCCTTCCAACTCAGAACTGTTCAGCTGATCACTAATGGTAGAGACAGATGATTCCCAGAGTTCATTCATGAGCTGGTTATTGACTAAAAAAACAAGCATGGACAATCTGTTCAGCTAAGAATGCCTCCTAACCCAGGTGTCTTTCCAGTTACATTTAATTTTGTGATCAAGCTCTGACCAATGAGATGTAAGCAGCAGTTGCCTAGTAAATGGTGTGTTCAAAAGTAACAAAGTCTTGCTTCATCCTCTTCCTCCTACCCAGCCCTGCAATGTGTGAGTGCCACCATAAAAGCCTTCAATCAGTGATAAACTTGGGGGTGGAAATTCTGAGGATGGTAAAACTGGAAGACAGAAGAATATATCCCTGAGATCCACTGGCCTGTCACACTAACAGGCGTTAGTAATTGGTTACTTCCCTGAAGTATCCAATTAGGCACCGTTTCTATTTACATAGAAAAATAAACATCTGTATGGTCAGACCATTATCCTGAAGGCATATTAGTTCAGACAACGGCAAATCTGGTCTGTTGCCAACCATGCTCATCTCCACAGGAGGCTGACTGAAGGTCTCAACTTGATGTTTACAATAGAAATTCCATCTGCTTCTAAGACTATTGTTACAGCTTTCCCTTGTCCAGAGTCATTTCTTTAATCAAGTTAATACACTCCAAATGTGCTAAGTATTCTCCTGTTTTCAAAATTTACCATAGTATCCAGGTGCTGAGATTTTCAATTATCCTAGAACATCTAGCAAATACCTTACACTGGGACTTAAATGAATAGTAGAATAAAAGACCTTTCAAGATGGAAGTGAATTAAAAATTCTGTTAACCTAAATTTCTATTCAATGAATCAAAATACTCTCTGTTCTTGATACTTGTAATTAGGTACTTATTTTATTCGGTGGGGGAAAATACCCCCCAACAAAAGAAATTTAAGGGAGGAAAGATTTACTTTGGCTTTCCAGTTCAAGAATACAGTCCCCATAGCAAGGATGTCATAGCAGCAGGAGCTTGAGGCAAATAATCACATTGCAGTCACAATCAAGAAGCAGAAAGTGGTAGATGATAGCACAGAGCCCACTTTTTATATTTATACTGTTCAGGATCCTACCCTAGGGAATGATGCTGCCCACAAGGATGGCAGATCTTCCTATTTTAATTCATCTAGTGGGGAAATTCCTACATAGTCACACACAGTAACTAACTGAGGTAGTCCATCACAGATATGCCTAGAGGGTTGTCTTGTAGGTGTCTCTGGGTATGATCAAATTGATAAACAATGCTAACAGCCATCACAATAATCAAGCATACTTGACAACCAAGAGTATTTTACAAGACCCCAGGTGATTCAATTTATCTTAAATTTGAAGGGTACTCTGATCAAATGCTTGTCATCAGTTTTATGGGTTGCTCACGAATACACAAGATACCACAAACAGTTCTTGTATAGATAGGATAATAAGCAAGTTATTACATGTAATAAAATAAAAATTGTTTTCCTTCTACCAAAGACTTCTCTGTCTCTAGACTAAAATAATTACAAATAGTACCGATTGGCAGAAGTTTGATTGAGAATATCCTCCATTGGAGATTGGTCCCAAGGGCATCAATAGTTATTTCACTCTATAAACTATTAATCTGCTGGTAGATTCCTGGCTCAATGGACTAACTAGTAGGAGGTAGAGCCAACTGTACGATGTGGGGCCTGGCTAGAGGAAGTAAGTCCTGGGAGTATACCCAGAAGGGCCCATCTTGTTCCCAGCTCCCCCATTCCTTCCTCGGTGCATACAGCACAGTGAGCAGCATTCCTCCTGCCTTTCATGCCCTTGGCCACAAGGTACTGCCTAACTATAGACCCAGAAGCAATGACACCTAGTGATTGAACCCTCTCGAGCCAACTCCAAATAACTCTTCTGTCCTTTAAGTATTTTGTTAAAGATTTTTCATCATAGTAATAAAAAGCTGACTAACACACTGATTCATGCTAATTATCTAAAGGTGCTTATCATGGGTTGCAGCCTTCTCTTCCCAAAGAAGAATGATTCACTAATTGCCATCCTTCACAAACCTCAATTTTCAGAGATTTTTTTTATCTTCTTCTAATGCCTACTAAATTGTTAGTATCCCAATTAGAAATCAAATCCAGAATCTAATACTATATCTACTGAGTAAACAAGACTAGGTGCCCCAGCACAGTTCTAGCTTCTTTCATATAAAGCATATTCCGTTTAAATGTTGATTTACCACTGCAGTTTTGATTTTATTCTCATCCTTAACTCTATTTTATTTAAACATTATAAAATGCATTTTAAAACCATACAAGTTAAGTTAAAAAGAAAATATTTAATCACAGAAATCACAACCTGTTTGTTTATATATTTGTATTTGTTTTACTTTAGGAATTGAGGCTTCACTGTGTTGACCAGGTTGACCTCAATATCCTGAGCTCAAGTGATTCTTCGGTCTCAGCTCCCCGAGGGTATTGGTTACAGTACATTCCACTGCATCCACTTTCCTGAACTTCAAAAAACGCCTTGTAGTAATTTTCATACATGAATATTATATTTATATCATTCCCTCCACTCCTTCTTCCCCTACTCCTCCTCTGTCCCCACTCCTTTTCCAACTCATGACCGCTTTTTAACATCACACACACACACACACACACACACACACACAATCTGCAGAGTCCATTTCGTGTTACCCATATATATACGTGTCTAGGAGTGACTACTTAGGATTAGATACCTACCAGAGGGATTGCTCCTGAAGAACACTCATTCTGATTCTCCTTCCTCCCTCTCTAAGCAGCCATTAATTGCCTGTAGCTCTTCATCTGGAGTGAGTCCCTATGAAATTCCCTCTACTCACAATGGCATTCCAGCTGATGTTGTCATTGTGCATGTCTTTTTTAAGTGACCATGTTGCTGACATTTTGTGCACACAGCTTCCTTATCATGTATAGAAGATACTATCTTGCAGCGGACATGCGAGTCCTCTTTCTGCCCCTGTTCCCCACAATGTTCCCTGAGCCCTTGGTGTAAGGGCTGTGTTGAGGATGTGTTGACTGGCGTTGAGCACTCCACAGTCAGTTTTCATAGGCATTTTGACCAGTTGTGTTTTTCTGTAGTTCTACCTGCTGCAAAAGGAAGGTTCTTTGATGAGAAGTAAGACCTGCACTTATGGACAAGAAGAATTTATAAAGCATTAAAGATTCTACTGGCTTAGGAAAGTGACGATAGAACATTCTCTTCCGGGGTCCACGTCCTCAGCAGCCATGAGTTTATAAAAGCCATAGGGAACATTTGATGTTGACGTGCTACAATATTTATTAATGTACACACATACATAAACACAGAGTTTAGTGACACTACGATATTTGGGGTGACAACACTCCCTCCAAGAGCCACGAACTTTTATTAGATAGGAACTATGTAATAAAAACCCCAGTGCCAGGCACGGGAAACATCCCTTTGCGCTATGGATCAAGAAAATCCAAGAGACTCTCAAAACAACACAGGGTATTTCTAATGCTCTTGCCTCCAGAACTTGAAAGTAAGACTGAATTGCTGAAGACACCACACCCTTTGGCTCAGGACTAGTAGGTGTTCCTTTGGAATTGACCTGGAGGTCTCCTCCCTGAAGACTAGCTGATATACTAGCCAAAAGTGCTATACAAGCTACCAAAGGAGAAAAGCAATTAATAGCTCTACCTGACTGTAAAACCTAAGAGCAACAAAGACCCACAATGGTACAACAGTGGTACCTACATCTTGGGAGTAACCACCAGCTGTCTAGTTGAATTTAAGGCTAGCCTCAAAGGGAAGTGTTGCAGGATTT
The DNA here is from genome assembly GCA_019843965.1 of Rhynchomys soricoides. NCBI lineage: Eukaryota > Metazoa > Chordata > Mammalia > Rodentia > Muridae > Rhynchomys > Rhynchomys soricoides. The sequence goes on along the minus strand of JADRCH010000132.1, from coordinate 2,833,899 downwards.
TCCGGGTCCAATTACATTAGGGCAGCAGGAGGCCTGTGATTGGACATGGAAAAAGAAGGCGGAGCTAAGAGGTGCAGGGACAGAGAGCCCAGACAGAGAAAGAGGGAGAAATGAAGATGGCAGCAGATGTGAACCAGTGTGGTTTTAACCAGCCACAGGTTGTTATGATAATTGGTTAGAATAATTGGAATAAAGCTTTTATCATTGTCATTTGGTTCTGAAATTACTGTATTAGCATCTTGTAAATTGAGAATTTATTGATTCATAAATCTGATTGGTTAATTAGATACTTGGTTGATGGGTTAGTATGGCGGCTGACCGTGGGATGACAGTCATTGCTGGAGGCTTGCTGGTTGGGCCCCACTGGAGAGTTGGCAGGCTGAGAGAAGCTGGCGGCAGAGAGAGAGGAGCTGGTGGCAGCAATCCGCAAGGGAACTCAGGGGCTCCAGCCCTGCCAGAAAGTTGGTGGGCAAAGAGTTGAGATCACCCTGCTGGAGCCCTGTGGCCTGCCGGTATCGGCACTAGTGCAGGAATGTGCAGGCTCTCTTTTTTAATATTTCTCTCAATAGGAAGAGCTTCATACCTAATACTGTAATGCCTGAGAACAGTCTATGAGCTGTGCACTTGTTTTAATTATGAAAACAAACAAACAAACAAACAAACAACAATGTCTGAGCTATGTCTTAACTTTCCAGAAGCAACATTGCTATCATTGAAAACTAAAAATGCTCTAGCTGGTACTCTGGGTTTGCTCTATTATGAGTCTCAGATTGCATTTGCCTGTAGGAAGCCTTCTTCTGGTTCAAGTGACAGCATCTTAGAGCACTATACCCACCATCTTTCTGTTTGTTCACGGCTTGCAGGTAGGTGCTTCTCTTCCTTTGTCTATTCCTGGCAGCAGGGATTCATATTTCCACAACACCTAGTACAATGAAAACTTGCACTAGGCACTAAAGGAATATTTTTACACAAATAAATCAGAGATTATTTCTTTGGATGGAGAACAGTACAAGATTGGATTTCGTAGGAATGAGTCGGTTAGACAAGCCAATCAAATGCCCATGCTTTTCTTGCTATCTTAGGTGAAATGTAGAGCTCTCACTGGGATTGTCCCAACAAAGGAGTTGACCTAGTTTAACGGAGTATAAATATAGTGTGTCCTCAAAGGTCTCCAAACACAGGATTCACCAAAGTGTATCTTCAGTGCTTCAACTGATGTAACTAACACAGATCGACCCACTTAATGTGAGCCTTCTCACACAAAGTGGATTTGAAACCAGTACCATTCTGCAGAGTTCTTGCTGTCTACTGTCCAGTGAAATTTCCTCTTTTTTTTTTTTTTCTGGCCTTTGAAGAGTTTGTGCTGAACAAAGACTCAAACTCAAAAGACTCTCACCCACAACAAATGTACTAAAATTGTGTACATTCAAAGAAAGCTGAGGTAAATGCAGAACTAGAGACCAACCAACATTAGCCTTTCTGATCATTTCATAGTTTCAGTTTTTATAACCCTCATTTAGAATGCTGTATCTTCTGACTATTTCATCTGAGGGTAACTAGCTGCCAGCGGAAGGGCATTATCACTGTTTATAGCTTCACAGAGTGCCCATAAACATTGGTATCTTGGTAAAATTATCATCCAGATTATGTACTTTTAGCAGAAGGGATACATTTGTTAAGATAGACAAGGGTAAATCAGCAATATCTTGTCCCAATTAAAACAGGAGTAGATGAAGCAACAACTAGTCATGGTGCCTTCTGTATCTAGGGAAAGTGCACACAGTACCCCACATCCTTTCTACGGGGTTATCCAGCTGAGAAAAGTTCTGCTTTAGTGACTAGCAGGGATACTATGATTTTGCATTGCTTCCTCTTCTATGCATCCCAAGGTTGTGCTGATGTCCCAAAGCTTCCTAAGGCCATCTCACAGTTGGGAGTGTTCCAGCTTTGGCTCGTCCAGAGTGGTGTGGTGTGGTCTGGCAGAAGATGGACTGGGAGAATATATATATATATATATATATATATATATATATTGTGTGTGTGTGTGTGTGTGTGTGTGTCAGTGCTCTGTGCTCTGCTCAGAAACAGGGTTCATGTTTTAGTTTCCACTGTGAGGCTATAAAAGTAAGCAGAATAAAAACTCAGCCTCCTTCTGTGGAAGAACTGGATTGCTTCCAGTCTTTTGCTGTGGCTAACAATGCTGTGATAGATATTCTTACATATCACTTTGCATGTGCCCTACTATCACTCCCGGATGCATTTCTAGAAATAGAAGAGCTGGGGCAAAGGCTGTAGGCATTTGTAATTTTAATACATATTACCAAATTGCCTTCCTTGGGGATGGCAACAATTAATATGTCCACCAGCAATGTATAAAAGTGACTGTTCAGAAAAAAGAGTCACTATCAGATTAAAACATAGTCTGGGATTCTGGAGGTATCGGTATATCGCTTTAATGCTTTTATTGGCATGTATTAATTATATACAATAATGGGTTTCATTATGGTATTTTCATGCATGTAATTCAGTCATATTCACTCCTGGCCCTTTCTTGATCCTTTCCTAATGTTGGTGATCTCATGCCTCTTTCCCACAGCCCTCTCCTTCTACTCTCAGCATGACTCAAGGAGTTTCCTTGGGGTGATTCATTGTAATGTTAGGGAAGGTTTGTTTGCAGGAGTATGCACACTTTGTCAGTGACTGTACCAAAAAAAAGTGTTCTTCCATTCTTCATCAACCACTATCTGCATCTGTACTTTGAATATGTGGAGTTCACACTCCATATATTCAAGAATACTTGGAGATGTTTTAAATATTATTTGCTTATTTTCATGTTAAGTTGTATAAAAATTTAAGGGTGCTGCTTCTTCTTGTTCCTTCTCCTCTTTCTTTCTTTGTTTCTTTGTTTCTTTCTTTCACTCTTTCTCTTCTTCTTCTTCTTCTTCTTCTTCTTCTTCTTCTTCTTCTTCTTC